>JAZKJV010003210.1:0-88605 GCA_037367405.1 Ottelia alismoides
GGCTTGAATCTCGGTAGACTATCATTGTGGCAGCTTAGGTCAAGAAAAAGTGACCTAGAGAGTATATCTTTGCCTTCAATTTATCATCAAATATCTAAACCCTCATCAAGGAGTAAGAAGGATGAGGCAATGATCGTTTAAAGGCACAAGAGGGGCCTGTGGGAGTCGGCCTCCTCACGTGAGTAGGGCTGACCTTCCTAGCAAAGGGCTCCTGACGACGCTTGGCGGCGTGAGGCGGTGCAAAGGGGCCAGAGAGGTCTGGCCTGCCAGTGGAGGCACCTGACGACGGTGGGTGACGCAAGCGGCACAACGGGCCCTGAAGGGGCCTGGAGGAGGTGCCTGGCGGCACAAGGAGGCCTTTGGGAGGGCTGGCGGAGGTGCCTGGCAGCGCGAGAGGCACGAGGCGGGCCTGGTAGCCTGACAGTGGGACCTGGTTGCCCTAGAGAGCCTGGCGATGCTCATCCCGGCCCCCTCGCATGTGTGATAACCGTCAGGTACCCTATGTCAATTCGGTCAAATTAATGTCCAAACTAATGTTAAGTGTTCGTTGCAGTCGGAACGAGAGGTTAATCAAAAAAACCACTTAGTGATTAATGTTAAGTGATGATATTTTTTTACTTGGTGGAGTCCAAGGTCGATCTCAGGGAGGCAACTGTCTCCTTAGGTAAATTACAGCAATTTTTCAAGTGTTGATGTTCGAGAATCAATTTTTTTTTTTGTCTTTTTAATTTTTTATGCAGACATATGCGGACAAGGTGAGCCAATTTAGCGTTTAATTTGATTGATGTATCAAATGAAGTCCAAAAATAATAAAAATTGGCCAGATGATTATTATGACGAAAATGACCTACACTAATTTTTTGGAATTTTTCGACTCAAAATAAATTTTCTGTGAATTAAATGAACAGACAGAGTGATTTTCAGTATTTAATTTTTAATAAATATCAAATCACATTTTTCAAGAACTAAAATTATCCTAGGTGGGTCTAATGATAAGGGACCTAGGAAAATTAACAGGACTTAAATTTACTGTGAAATGAATTAATTAAAATTAATTCAAGAAAATCACTAAAATTTATTTAGGCCTCGATATGCGTGCAAATGCTATGAAATTTTATGGTGTGTTAGAAATGATGTCCTTAGGCTACTGTGATTTTTTCATAATTTTTGAAGGCCAGATAATTAATTAAAAATCAAAAGGCATCACTGGGCAAAATATGTCAACAATGAACCAATTAATTCATTAATAATTCAAATAAGCCACAAAAATCATACACGTGTACTAACAGATGGAGGACAAAATTTCAACAACATGCAATTTTTAGAATCTCAAAATGATGAAAATACACTCTAGGGACACGTGCAAACACAAGGGTGTAAATGCAATACTAGAAATTGAAACTTCAATAAATAAATATGCTGACAGGGACTAAAAATGCAATTACCGATAACATGCAGGACTTGTATGCAATTTCTCCACGGAACATGTGCTCCTCACGTGGGGTCTGCTTCACAGGGACCTTTTTGTAATTCCATAGCTTCAGGGGCGTCTGTGCAAATAACCCAGGCCGCACGTGCTCCTCACGTGGGCGACCTAGGTTCGGAGGGCGTCGGAGGCTCGGAGCGAGGTTCGGGTCCTCTGGAGGTTCGGACTAGCCTCGGTGCAGCTTCGGGTCACCCGAGCCTAGGCTTGGAGGCCGAGCTCGGACTCGTCTACGTGGCAGCCTGAAGGCCCTTGGATCAAGATGGATCCAAGGGATGTCGATGAAGTCGCGTGGAGGCTGGAGAGCCGTCTGATCCGAGGCGTGATCAACGGTCGCGGACGGGGGCGGTGAGTGGACCTCGTGGCAGGGCGAGGACCGTTCGATCGGATGATCGAACGGTTGCTGCTGCGTTGTCTCGAACGGTCCTCCGCCACCTGCGGAGGAGAAGGCGGAGCTCCGTTGGGGCTGGGCTTGCTCCGCCTCGGTCGCCAGGCGTCGAATGAAGAGCTTCGTCACTCCCACGTAGCTCGGAAGAAGCGGGAGTGCACGGCGAAGCCTCCGGTGGCCTAAAATCCTTGGAGATGTGCTGGAGCTCTGCGTCGATGAAGCTCGAAGGGAGCTCCGGCGAGGCTCCGGCCAATGAAGAATTTAGGATCTGCAAGGGGTTAGATGTATAGCCGAGGCGTGCAGGTGTCCGTGGAGGGGAGTGGAGTGATCGGCGAGGCCTGAAATGGAGTGTGATGGTCTGGCGAGTAAGCTCCGGCCAAACGGCGGAGCTGTTGGTCGGAGGAAAGTGAAACGTGTCGTCGGAGTGTGCGGAAGATACCGCGAGGATCGGAGCTTCGACGCGAAGCTCGTCGAGGTGATTTAGACGCGCGAAGATGGCTGGTGACGGCGAATAAAAACGGAGAAAAAGCAAGAAAAGAAGAAGAAGATCGGAGTACGAATGGAGGGGTTACCTGGGGGAATGGGGCTCAACTTTGAGCTCCAGGTCGTCGCTCAAGGGATCGTAGGGTCCCGAGCTCGGGCAGCTGCTCGAGGGAGGCTGCAGCACGGCGGTGGCGGCCGTGGATCTCGCCGGAGTTGGATCTCTGTCTTCGCTCGACAACTCCACCAATTGCTGTCACCAATAGGTAGCTTGGAGCTCGAGGAACCTCTCTAGAGTGGCGGATGGGGTGAACGGTGCCGGTGGCTGGATATTTATAAGGAGAAGGAGGTGGTCTGGCTGGGTGAGTGGCGAGGTTGGTGGTCGTCGTGGGGCGAGTATGGTGGAGATGGTGGTGCTCGAGGGAGCTGGCGAGGGAGAGGGACGAGTGGGGGACGTCGTGGGGAGGTCAGCGGCCGGAGGAGATGGCTGACGTGTGCCCAGAAAAGGAAAGGGGGCGCCCCTCCCGCAAGGCAAGGGACGTGGGGGAGAGGGGCGCCTGGAGGTAGGAGACGAGGTCTCCACCGTTGGATCTTGTGATCCAACGGTGGAGATCAGAGCGTGGTGAACGGGTATGATTAGATCTGGGGTGCCAAGATGAGGGGTTATGAGGGAGCCACGTGGCACGTTGTGCGAGGCGCGAGCGGATGGTTCAGATGAGAGGTGGAGTTGATCTGAGGGTCGAGACTCGCTGGAAGAGGGCGGCTGCGATGAGAGGATCGGGGACCTGATCAGGCGGCGCAGATGCGTCCACGTGGAAGGCTGAGAGCGCGGCGCTAAGGGACGGTGGAGATGAAAGTGTGGGGCGGATCTGATGGCTGGGAGATGGACAGGTACGTGGAAAGCCCTGGGCCGTTGTATCTGAAGGGAGATCCAACGGTGGAAGGCGCGGGCGGATGAGGCGAGGGGCAGCGGGCCGCGTGGCGCAACCAGAGGGCGCCACGTGGCCTGCTGTGAATGGCTGGAGGAAGAAACACGTGTAGAGAGAAGAGGAAGCCGAATTTGGAAAAACTCAAAACATGAAAGTTGTAGATCTTGATGAGATCTACAAGTTTCATGTTGACCAAAGACGGAGATAAGGTCAACTATGATACATAAATACAAGGATACATAAATATACATGTGTAGTATACAAAATGACCCAAAAACCCAAGTTTCTCATACAAGCTCCAATTTCAATGAATTAGTCTCATTTTGAAGGTCTTTTAATATGTAGTAATCTAAAAGTGAGTAGACCTAATTAGGAGATTGTATGAGGGCTTTATGTGTGTTTTAATGTACAAGGGTTTTCAGGATATTTTGGCTATTTTACAAGGGTGATTTTTGGCATTCTTCCCTATATTATTAAGGAATACATATGTATTATAGAGAAGAAGTTATTTTGGTGGAATGGTATTTTACAGGGGATTTTTGGCTTCTTATTTAAATGCAGATGAGCTGCTAAAATGCATGAATTCTGGATGCATGCATGAGTGTTATTTATGCAAGATAAAAGGAAATATGCCTCTATTTTCTCGGGAACAAGGCTCTATTTTTGACTTTTGATGTGATGAATCACAGATTCATCAACCCCCTATACTTAAACCTTGCTCGTCCCCGAGCAACTAAAATGAAATGCAAAGGTGAAATGATTTTGGGTTCCATACCAAGGTCATGAACAAAAGTTGAAAAATGGAGCCTGACTCGAACTTTGGATTAATTGTATGGCGGAACCTTATTTGGACCTGGACTTAAGACCTAACAGACTTCAAGTTCCACAAGTCTTCTATTCAAGACGCCTCAATAGTCAGGTCAGAACAACTCCTCAAACGCAAATTTCTGATGACTATGATTCTTACTTGTACTGTGTAAGTGATTTGTAACTCTCCACATCAGAAATGGCTCGGAACCAGCCTCCTCTAACAAGGTAACTCAATAACCCGGTATAGTAACTCTTTCCTCGAGGAGCGGGGTATTCCCTTCTAAGTTCAAGTGCGACCAACTCAAGAGGAGGGGGTAGAGAAGAGAATGGACGGTAGCCAGTGTAGCTACCTATCCGGGATGCCTGACCAGTGTAGCCCAAGTCATCCAGCTGCATTCTTTACTAGTATACAGGCTCCGACAGGTATTTTATTTTTTTCTTGAACTGTCTGATTTTTTTGGAGTTTTTGCAAAAAAATTTTTTCAACAGCAGCATGTACATCAGGAGTTTTTCCTCTTGAGTCAGTAGACTATCCCTCTTTTGAAGCATTATTGCAACCCCACAGCACCCTGTCCTCAGATGTCAACACCACCAGACTAGGTTGAGATGCACTACCCTCCCTAGAGGAGGACGGATGTTTCCACCCGTGCGCTACTCCAAGCTAAAGGATTCTACCTCCTTACCATCTCATCAATGAAGAGCTACGTGCATAGTGCTTGTCCAAGTTAGGTCATTATCTAAAAGAATCCTGCATATGCACGAGATATTCTACTTAGACTAATCAAGATGACATGTGAACATAGACTTGCGGACTCAAAGAATTAAGTCTCTTGACCTGTGAAATCTTAACTCCAGTTCTTATAAGGTCCTCTGAAATTAGGTGGATTAAGGTCAAATCAAGTCCATCCTCAATATCTACTCATAACTTGGTTCATAACCCACTAACTTTTCACTTTGCATATGCAAAGTATGCAGATGAGATGAAATGTCATGCTATGAAAATGCAAGACTCTTTATATTATTATGCAGAGATGATATGCAAGAATAAATAAGAAGCCTATATTTAAATTTTTTTTTTCAACTTTTACCCATCCGTAATTATTGCAAAATATATACAAAAATACGCGAAAATACGCGAAAGTACGAGCTATGGGTAAAGTATATATTGTAATATATACACGCCCCTCTACTTAGCGTGTGCTATGTCCTCAGAGCACGAAGAGCGAGGAAAAAGACATAGCTCGTGCTAAGCGTTGGAGAGCCAAAAAGGAATAGAAAGTATAGACGTCGTCTCGCCCCCTATACTTAGGCTCTGACAGCCTAAGTGTAGAAGAAGATCAGTAATGGGCGGGAGGGGATAGATGAGTGTACAAAGCGGGCATCGGTTCCCCCTATACTTAGGCTTTAGTCAGCCTAAGTATAGGACAAGGAATGAGTGTGAGAACCGATGTGATTTGGAGAATGTACAGTGAATCGATTCGGGTTACCCCTCCCCCCTATACTTAGGATTTGGTCATCCAAAGTGTAGTCCAAGATAATGGTTCGATGATGTGGGGATGGGTTACTAGAATCGTGGAGGTAAAGGATAGGATATACAGGAAGAATGAGATATATACAAATGAGTCGGTCTGAATCTTTTGAAGATGCTGCTGATGGCTGGAGTTCATTGCTGCAAGGTCTCATACGCGGCCTGAGATGTATCTGCTGTATCTGTCTCGCGCATGAATACAATCTCCTCCACATGGACTAACTGTTCATTGGATTCGACGAAGTGCTTCAACAGCTGTCCATTTACTAGGAATGTCGGTGCGTCATCTGCGAGATCTGAGATCTCGACACATCCACTATCATACACCGTTCGTACAACGAATGGTCCCGTCCACTTAGACTTTAATTTGCCTTGGAAAGTCTTAGCCTGGCATTGAACAACCATACCTTTTGTCCAGGAACAAAGGTCTTCCGTCTGATATATCTATCGTGCCAACGCTTCACTTTGTCCTTGTACACACACTGTTGTCGTATGCTCGGTTTCTGACTTCCACAAGCTCATTCAGATCCATGTCTCTCTGTTTTTGCCCCAGGTGTGTGTTCCAGTTGACCTTTTTTATTGCCCATTCTGATTTGTGCACTAACTCTGCGGGCAATGGCACGGCTTTCCGAATACATTCGGAATGGGGAGGTGCCTAACGGTGTCTTGTAAGCCGTCCTATACGCCCAGAGAACTCGATCCAAGATTTGAGACCAGTCCTTCCTGTCCGGGCGGACAAGCTTTTGCAATATGGTTTTCACCTCCCTATTGGACACCTCAGCCATACCATTAGTTTGTGGGTGGTAAGGACTCGCGACATGGTGTTCGATGCCGTAGTCCTTCAGGAGTTTCTTCACCTCCCATTCACAAGTGGCTACCCCCGTCTGATATCATCATTTTGGGGATCCCGAACCTAGAGATTATGTTCTCTCGGATGAAATTTACAGACAGTCCTGCTGTCTGCGGCTCGGGTCGGGATAGCCTCCACCCATCTGGATAGGTAGTCAACCGCAAGAGGATGTATTCGAATCCGTGGCTGACAGGGAATGGGCCCATGAAATCGATGCCCCAGGCGTCAAAGACATCACAAATGATGACCGGCTGCATTGGCATCTCATCCTTGGAACCAACGGTTCCTCCCATTCTCTAGCAAACTGGGCACGACTTCGCGAAGGCGGTGGCATCGCGAAACAGAGTCGGCCAGTAAAACCACACTGAAGTACCTTCCATGCGGTCCTCTTCCCGGAGTGGTGTCCTCCTGCCTCTAAGCTATGGCATAAAGAAAGGACACTCTGGTATTCTCCTGAGGAATACAATGTCTCCAGACACAATCCGGTCCTTCAAAGAAAAGGATCGGATCCTCCCAATGGTAGTGTCTAGCGTCCGACTTTAGTCGGTCGATTTGGCTCTTGGGCCAATCCTCGGGAACTTTCTTGGAGACAAGATAGTTTACGATATTGGCATACCATGGGAGTGAGTCGATAACAAAAATCGACTCGTCAGGGAAGGAGTCTCGAATTGGGGAAACCTCGGAAGTATTAAGTCTTCGAGACGAGAAAGATGATCGGCTACTACGTTTTTCTTCCAGGTTTATCACGGATGTCAAATCAAACTCCTGGATAAGCAAAATCTAACGAAGAAGAGCGCCTTCGCGTCCTTCTTCTCCATCAAGTATCGTAGTGCCGTATGGTCTGTGAACACAGTTACCTTGGATCCGATTAAATGAGATCTGAATTTGTCCAAGGCAAACACTACCGCAAGCATTTCCTTTTCGGTAACTGTATAGTTACGCTGAGTAGAATCAAGCACTTTGCTTGCGTAGTGAATTGCAAACGGGACACCATCTCTTCTTTGTCCCAATACAGCCCCACAGCATAATCTGGGCGTCCGTCATGATCTCAAAAGGTAGAGACCAAAGTCTGGGGCTTGTAAGATGGGTGCGTCCATGATCATTCCTTGTAACAGCTAAAGGCCTCAAGACACTTGTGATCTACAATAAACTCCGTGTCTTTGCCTAAAAGGCTCAGTTAGCGGTCGGGCAATTTAGAGAAATCCTTGATAAACCTTCGATAAAATCCGACATGCCCGAGGAACGACCGCAACTGCCGTACGTTGGTTGGTGGCTGGAGTCGTCTGATCACGTCCAACCTTGGCAGGGTCAACCTCCATTCCTCTCTTGGAGATGACATGCCCCAAACACTATGCCCTCCGTCACCATGAAGTGACTTTTCTCCCAGGAGAGCACCAGATTGACCTCACAACATCTTTTGAGGACCCGGTCCAGATTCCTAAGGCAGGAATCAAAAGAGTCGCCGTGGACCGAGAAGTCATCCATGAAGACTTCTAGGAATTCGCCGACCATTTCGGCGAATACAGCAATCATGCTCCTTGAAAGTACCTGGAGCATTGCATAGCCAAAAGGCATGCGCCTGAAAGCATAGGTACCAAAGGGGCATGTGAACGTGGTCTTTCCTGGTCCTCCGGAGCTATGGCTACTTGATGTAGCCCGTAGAACACCATCAATGGAAGCAGAAGAATTCTTTCCCGCTAATCTTTCTAGGATCTGATCAATGAACGGTAGGGGGAAATGATCCTTCTTCGTTGCGGTATTCAAGCGTCTGTAATCCACACAGACGCGCCACGACGTGGGTACTCTCGTCACGATCTCCTCTCCGTCCTCGTTGGTGGTCGTCTGAATTCCCGACTTTTTCGGGAACACATGAATTGGGGCCACCCACTTAGAGTCGGAGATTGGATAAATAAACCCGCGTCGCACCCATTTTTCTATCTCTTTCTTCACTACCTCTCGTTAAATTTGATTCAACCAGCGTTGGAATTCACGAGAGGGTTTGGCTTCGTTCTCCAAGTAAATATGGTGCGAACACAGAGCGGGATTATTCCGTGGAGATCGGAAATGCTCCAGCCTATGCCTTGCGGTTCTTCTCCAGGATCTCTAGCAAGCGAGATTCCTGCTCCTCGGTCAATTGCGAACTGATAATGACCGGAATTTCTTGTCTTGGCCCGCAAGGAAGGCATACTTCAGGTTGTGGGTAAAGGTTTGAGCTCAGGAATAGTATGATCGTCTAGAAAGTCTGGCTCAATCTGATCTGGTTTGGTGTTGGAAGTGGCTGGATCAAGTTGCTGTAATAGCTGCCACCAAGCGCGGCTCTGAGTCGATCGTCGAAAGTTTCCATGCAATCGGCAAACACCTCGTCCGACTCGTCATCCTCATTCTTCCGATTGTCCTAAGGATGTCAGGACTGACAGGCCCAACTGGGCCTCTAATGTCATCGAAGATGTCTGAGCATGCAGGCTCAGAGCTGTACTCGTTCCTGAAGATCTCGCGGACTGACTCATGCACTGGATCATCTTCAACGGAGATGGACACCTCAGTGCTGGCTGGGTTCTGTCTCCATGGCCCAACTAGTCTACATGCTCACAGTCTGTTTTCGAGAGAAGAGTATTCGGTGCTGGATTCGGAGTCCGGTCTCTGCCATCTTGTCTGCTTCATCTCAAGTTCCTCATCTCCGCCTGGAGTTTGGAACTGAATTTTCCCATTCTTATAATCGAATAAGGCCCCTGCTGTTCTGAGGAAGGGCCTACCTAGTATGATCTGGGAATCTCTCCAATTACGAGGGGTTTCCATATCGAGGACAGTGAAGTCCACCATGTATTCTTGCCCCTTGACTTTGATCACAATGTTCCTTAACTCTCCCCGGCAACGGCGCCATTTTGATAACCGTCAGGTACCCTATGTCAATTCGGTCAAATTAATGTCCAAACTAATGTTAAGTGTTCGTTGCAGTCGGATACGAGAGGTTAATCAAAAAAACCACTTAGTGATTAATGTTAAGTGATGATATTTTTTTACTTGGTGGAGTCCAAGGTCGATCTCAGGGAGGCAACTGTCTCCTTAGGTAAATTACAGCAATTTTTCAAGTGTTGATGTTCGAGAATCAATTTTTTTTTGGTCTTTTTAATTTTTATGCAGACATATGCGGACAAGGTGAGCCAATTTAGCGTTTAATTTGATTGATGTATCAAATGAAGTCCAAAAATAATAAAAATTGGCCAGATGATTATTTATGACGAAAATGACCTACACTAATTTTTTTGGAATTTTTCGACTCAAAATAAATTTTCTGTGAATTAAATGAACAGACAGAGTGATTTTCAGTATTTAATTTTTAATAAATATCAAATCACAATTTTTTCAAGAACTAAAATTATCCTAGGTGGGTCTAATGATAAGGGACCTAGGAAAATTAACAGGACTTAAATTTACTGTGAAATGAATTAATTAAAATTCATTCAAGAAAATCACTAAACTATTTATTTAGTCCTCGATATGCGTGTAAATGCTATGAAATTTTTTATGGTGTGTTAGAAATGATGTCCTTAGGCTACTGTGATTTTTTCATAATTTTTGAAGGCACAGATAATTAATTAAAAATCAAAAGGCATCACTGGGCAAAATATGTCAACAATGAACCAATTAATTCATTAATAATTCAAATAAGCCCACAAAAATCAGACACATGTACTAACAGATGGAGGACAAAATTTCCAACAACATGCAATTTTTAGAATCTCAAAATGATGAAAAATACACTCTAGGGACACGTGCAAACACAAGGGTGTAAATGCAATACTAGAAATTGAAACTTCAATAAATAAATATGCTGACAGGGACTAAAATGCAATTACCGATAACATGAAGGACTTGTATGCAATTTCTCCACGGAACATGTGCTCCTCACGTGGGGTCTGCTTCACAGGGACCTTTTTGTAATTTCCATAAGCTTCAGGGGCGTCTGTGCAAATAACCCAGGCCGCACGTGCTCCTCACGTGGGCGACCTAGGTTCGGAGGGCGTCGGAGGCTCGGAGCGAGGTTCGGGTCCTCTGGAGGTTCGGACTAGCCTCGGTGCAGCTTCGGGTCACCCGAGCCTAGGCTTGGAGGCCGAGGCTCGGACTCGTCTACGTGGCAGCCTGAAGGCCCTTGGATCAAGATGGATCCAAGGGATGTCGATGAAGTCGCGTGGCGGCTGGAGAGCCGTCTGATCCGAGGCGTGATCAACGGTCGCGGACGGGGGCGGTGAGTGGACTCGTG
This sequence comes from Ottelia alismoides, assembly GCA_037367405.1. Classification (NCBI taxonomy): domain Eukaryota; kingdom Viridiplantae; phylum Streptophyta; class Magnoliopsida; order Alismatales; family Hydrocharitaceae; genus Ottelia; species Ottelia alismoides. The sequence goes on from JAZKJV010003210.1 coordinate 10,730, forward strand.
GCAGGGCGAGGACCGTTCGATCGGATGATCGAACGGTTGCTGCTGCGTTGTCTCGAACGGTCCTCCGCCACCTGCGGAGGAGAAGTCGGAGCTCCGTTGGGGCTGGGCTTGCTCCGCCTCGGTCGCCAGGCGTCGATGAAGAGCTTCGTCAGCTCCCACGTAGCTCGGAAGAAGCGGGAGTGCACGGCGAAGCCTCCGGTGGCCTCAAGATCCTTGGAGATGTGTTGGAGCTCTGCGTCGATGAAGCTCGAAGGGAGCTCCGGCGAGGCTCCGGCCAATGAAGAATTTAGGATCTGCAAGGGGTTAGATGTATAGCCGAGGCGTGCAGGTGTCCGTGGAGGGGAGTGGAGTGATCGGCGAGGCCTGAAATGGAGTGTGATGGTCTGGCGAGTAAGCTCCGGCCAAACGGCGGAGCTGTTGGTCGGAGGAAAGTGAAACGTGTCGTCGGAGTGTGCGGAAGATACCGCGAGGATCGGAGCTTCGACGCGAAGCTCGTTGAGGTGATTTAGACGCGCGAAGATGGCTGGTGACGGCGAATAAAAACGGAGAAAAAGCAAGAAAAAGAAGAAGAAGATCGGAGTACGAATGGAGGGGGTTACCTGGGGAATGGGGCTCAACTTTGAGCTCCAGGTCGTCACTCAAGGGATCGGTAGGGTCCCGAGCTTGGGCAGCTGCTCGAGGGAGGCTGCAGCACGGAGGTGGCGGCCGTGGATCTCGCCGGAGTTGGATCTCTGTCTTCGCTCGACAACTCCACCAATTGCTGTCACCAATAGGTAGCTTGGAGCTCGAGGAACCTCTCTAGAGTGGCGGATGGGGGTGAACGGTGCCGGTGGCTGGATATTTATAAGGAGAAGGAGGTGGTCTGGCTGGGTGAGTGGCGAGGTTGGTGGTCGTCGTGGGGCGAGTATGGTGGAGATGGTGGTGCTCGAGGGAGCTGGCGAGGGAGAGGGACGAGTGGGGGACGTCGTGGGGAGGTCAGCGACCGGAGGAGATGGCTGACGTGTGCCCAGAAAAGGAAAGGGGGCGCCCCTCCCGCAAGGCAAGGGACGTGGGGGAGAGGGGCGCCTGGAGGTAGGAGACGAGGTCTCCACCGTTGGATCTTGTGATCCAACGGTGGAGATCAGAGCGTGGTGAACAGGTATGATTAGATCTGGGGTGCCAAGATGAGGGGTTATGAGGGAGCCACGTGGCGCGTTGTGGCGAGGCGCGAGCGGATGGTTCAGATGAGAGGGTGGAGTTGATCTGAGGGTCGAGACTCGCTGGAAGAGGGCGGCTGCGATGAGAGGATCGGGGACCTGATCAGGCGGCGCAGATGCGTCCACGTGGAAGGCTGAGAGCGCGGCGCTAAGGGACGGTGGAGATGAAGTGTGGGGCGGATCTGATGGTTGGGAGATGGACAGGTACGTGGAAAGCCCTGGGCCATTGGATCTGAAGGTAGATCCAACGGTGGAAGGCGCGGGCGGATGAGGCGAGGGGCAGCGGGCCGCGTGGCGCAACCAGAGGGCGCCACGTGGCCTGCTGTGAATGGTTGGAGGAAGAAACACGTGTAGAGAGAAGAGGAAGCCGAATTTGGAAAAACTCAAAACATGAAAGTTGTAGATCTTGATGAGATCTACAAGTTTCATGTTGACCAAAGACGGAGATAAGGTCAACTATGATACATAAATACAAGGATACATAAATATACATGTGTAGTATACAAAATGACCCAAAAACCCAAGTTTCTCATACAAGCTCCAATTTCAATGAAATTAGTCTCATTTTGAAGGTCTTTTAATATGTAGTAATCTAAAAGTGAGTAGACCTAATTAGGAGATTGTATGAGGGCTTTATGTGTGTTTTAATGTACAAGGGTTTTCAGGATATTTTGGCTATTTTACAAGGGTGATTTTTGGCATTCTTCCCTATATTATTAAGGAATACATATGTATTATAGAGAAGAAGTTATTTTGGTGGAGTGGTATTTTACAGGGGATTTTTGGCTTCTTATTTAAATGCAGATGAGCTGCTAAAATGCATGAATTCTGGATGCATGCATGAGTGTTATTTATGCAAGATAAAAGGAAATATGCCTCTATTTTCTCGGGAACAAGGCTCTATTTTTGACTTTTGATGTGATGAATCACAGATTCATCAATGTGCGTAAGGCTTGGCAGGGCCTGGGGACCCGAGGCGCGGGCCTAAGGCGAGTGGTGCGGAGACCCGAGACGGCACGCGACTATAGAGGGACTTGGAGGGTTGGCGGTGGAAGAGGGGTGATCAGATCAGAACACCGGTCTAGGATCGCCGCTCTGATACCATGTGGAAGGATGATAATAAAAGATGATTCGTTGTTTATTCAAGAGGTCTAGGGGTCCTTATATAGGACTAAACCCTAGAGAGCTCAAAGGAGAATATTCTATAGAATATTCTCTATAGAATATTCTCTTAACAAATAGCCACATAGAATATTCTCTATGGAATATTCTCTAACATAAAGGCCCTCGTGGGCTTACAATATAATATAAACTTCTGCAATCTCTAACAATTCCCTTATTTTATTTTTGATTAATTTGTGTGTCACTCTCTTACGCTCTCTCTCTCTTATTTTTCTTGCGAGGTACCCGACGCCCATGGAACGGTTCTCTCGAGCCGAAGCATCTTCACCATTCGAAAAGTCGCATTAAAATTAAGATCGAGTCGAGTCGTGAGAGAGCATAGAGTCTAGGATTTATTTTCTACAATTTTAATGTTTGTAATTAATTACTCATTTATAACGGTGTTCATTTGGATTCTCGCGTGTGTAACAAGACCTTGAACTTTTTATGTGGTGTGTCATGGCCTGTTTCACTCTCTGGTGAGGGTAGGGCCCGACTTGAGTGGCTCGTAAGTTAGATCTGCACATACGACTATTAGAGCTTCTAGGATTTTATTGTTTGTGCTCGTAGAACCGAGGACCACACTTCACATTAATTGATACACACATTAGATCGTCCAACTTAGTCAAATTCAAATCAATTCCCTAACTTATGATTGGTCAACCCAGGTCTATTGACCCGGGTCAACCCTTCCTCTAACTAGGTCCAACCCGTCTTGCCCATCGAACCCAATTTGTCAACATTATCCTGACCAACTCTGACTGCCATTCGCCATGGATTGCGGAACCCTGTGCACCCTGATGATCCGCAATTTGATGCTCTCGCTCGATCTTTCCAGAACCCTGGGGTGCCTATAATTCCTCTCTTCCTCCCCGTCGCGCAGGGCAACTCGTTCCTCTCACCTCTTTTCCCCCACCAGTGTCTATAGGATAGTTACATGATCCTCCGGGGCCTTCTCGGAGCTTGGATCAATGTCGAGTTGAGCGTAGCTCGCTTCGTGGTCGGACATCACTGCCGCGACCAACCTCCTAGGTCTTCCACCACCTATTTAAGGCCACGACCCCACCTTCACCTCTGTCGTGCTTCGCCGATCACTTCCTCACCTTCAGGTACCCTTTAGCCTTGGCATTTCGCCATTCATTCCCGATTATGTCCCTCAGCCACCATCCGCCAGCTATGCTCCAACCATCGGGTCTAGAGCTCCACAAGAACATTTATCTGTATCGATCCTATCCCCACATCATAGACCACCTTCTCACACAATCTGATCGTCCTCAAATCGGTTCATCAGGACATATTTGAGGTCCGACTCTTTCCTCATTTTCGCCGGAGGTCCTTCACGCATCTACACCGCTTCCTTTGTTTTCAGTTGCAAATAACCCTGGCCGAGGCTTCTCATTCGAGCTGCGAGTATTCCTGCATGCCTAAGTATGCACGTGAGGCAAGAATCAAGCCCCAAGTCTAGTGGCGGAGCTGCTCCAGGCATCTCGAGCTCCAGAGCTTCATATAACAGTCCTTCAACTCATTAGATCCCTCCTTCCAACGCACATACACTCCAGCAGTGTACACAACCCTTTGGTCGGTTGATTGGAGCAATACAGCTCTAGATGTTCATGATCGAAGCAATGCCAGAGCCTCCTTCTTCATGTTCCTCCAATGCCTGCCAGAACCGATTGGATCAAGAACTCCATCTCCAGATTTGATCGTTCTTGTCCATCCACGTTGCCATCTAGGATGTCAGATCTTTTCCAGGAGCATTTGACACACACGTCCATTCCTTTTTCAGAGCCGTCAGATCCACCCACTAACGGTGCATCAGAATCGTACTACAGATCCGCGTCCAGCACCGTCAGATCCCACCAAAGCCACGTGTTGTACTCGCCTGCAAGGGTATATTTTCCTTTTACCCCTGTCATTTATTTTATTTCACTTTAGTTTAATAATGATAATAATTAGTTAAAAACATTTACAGTCAAGAGCACATCTTTTTAATATTGCACTTTAGTCCAATTGAGTTGAACTCACGTATGTATACACATGCTTTTGTGGGTATTTTGCAAACATAGTCATCTGCTTTTGATCGGTTGATGAAATAGAGAAAGGTTTCTGAATTGCAAATATACCCCTGTAAATGTTGAATCTCGTGTGTCGCACGTGTCTTCCGGATTAATTACATTTTGGCCCCTGTAGTTTTCTTGCTTATTACAATTTGGCCCTGCAACTTAGAATCTTTGCATCATCCGTGCACTATTGAATTTATGCTCTATTTATTAATTGAAAATAAATAGTAAAATAACTCCAAAAATTGCATAAAAATTACATGTATCTCATGCTAGTGTATTTTAGTTGTGGTGATTTTTGTTTGTTATTTTCCTTTTATTTATTATTATTAAAAAATCAAAAATAGTAGAAAAAGTCCCTAACTGCTTTAGAAAAATCATAAAAATTTGAGAAAAAAATCCCTTAAAATTCTAAAAAATAGAGTAGCTTTATTTTTATTTGTTTGAATATATTTCCAACTTCCATTGCATTTGCTTTTATAAAAACCTAAAAAATTTCAAAAACCTAAAAAGACCATAAAATTATATAAAATCATAGAAAAATCCAAAAATTGTGATTTTAACTTTTGTTAGTAGATATTTCCTTATAATTTTTAATAAAATTAATCCCTAGGAGTTTTGAGCATTTTTTATATTTTTAATTTGAAAGATACTCCTTACTATGCATTGTTTGGTCATTTTCTATTTTTTTTGTTTTTATAAAATCCAAAAACATCAAAAAATCTCTAAAAATTACAAAAACACTATAAAATTGTTAAAAACATAAAAATATTTTTACTTGATTTTTCTGGTTATTTTTACCCTATTTGAAAAATACAAATAGAGTATGTGTTTTCTTTTTTGTTCATTATCTTTATTTTGCCTTATTTTCAAAAATTGAAATTTTGCAAAGATTAAAAACCACTAAAAATAAAAATCTTTTGAATCTTTGTGATTCGACTACCTAGGTTTAATTGTACTCCTTGTGTTCGACCTTGGTCACTATACCAAATTAATAAAAGTAGCTTAGACCACTGTTTTACTTTCTAAGATTTATTTATGGTTGAATAATTTTCTCGATATCCATCTAGTTTGCTTAGGTGACAGCGACACTTGAATTGATTAACTTAACCAGGCTAACTTCTTGTCTCATCAATAAACAAGACATATGACGTATTCTATCATGATATATGCATCCTCTGCATATGTATTGTTATATGTCTAAGTATGTTCACTTGGCAGACCGATAGGTTGATGACCTAATCAAGGTCTATACACCAACGAGTTGGTGTGCATATGAGGGCATATGAGTAATACAATCTCTCAAAGGGATCATACATGTCCACTACTGAGCCAGAAGACATGATCTCACTCGTGAGGTATTGAGACCAATCAAATTCCATGCCCGGTCATCTTGCTTCAGAAGCATGACAAGATTTTGTAGGTATGATATACGCTTTTGGAAAGCATATGATGGATACCAACTCCCGATGACTGAATGAGAATCTTAATGTAAAACCCTGCATAAGATAGTCTAAATGAGATATAAAACTTCGGGTTTATTCAGGTCTTCTAGTATGCAAGTTGTACGTATATTAGGAATACTCGAAGGTGATGTGATCATAAACGATTGTATAACCATGACTCTTCCATTCCGAAGGAGAGATGAAACAGGTTGGGATTTTAGTGGCTCCTCTCAGTAGAGAAAGTAATATAATCTTAGTAAAAATGATGGACATTGACCTGAATAAGATCTAGATGCAATGAGAAGATTAGATTTACGACTTTGATTTAATAAAACATATACGAGAGGTCCCCGAGATCTAGATTTGAGATATGATCTCAGTATCCAAGTCATTGTATGTGGAACGTACAATCTCCATGTCCTTATCGATGTTGTTGCCAAAGAGGCACGACTTAGGTTGATTTTTAGAAAATTTAGTTCTTGGGTTTTCCACCCTCGTGTAGTCTGACCCCGGTTTTTCTTTTAATTATCACTTTCTTTATATTCATGCATTTTTTATTTGTTTCTTTTATTTTAGTTTATTTTGTCTATCTCTCTAACCATCATCTTATTTTTTATGTGAGGTATTCAACGTGACGGAGCAGCTGCTTAGGTGGTCGAGCATCTCAAGAGCATTGGAGGTCGGTTTTAATAAGAGATAAGCTGACTGAAGGATTCACAGAAATTAAGACCGAGTCGAGTTGTGAGAGAGTGTAGGGTCTTAGGATTTTATTTTCTGCATTATTTCATTTTTTGTAATTAATTTGTAATAATTTAGGTGACCACATATTTCCAGCAGATTTCGTTTGGGATATCACGTGTGTACACGGACATTGGACATTATTTTGTGTGATGTGTCGAGACATGTTTCACTCTCCGATGAGGGTGGGGCTCGACTTGAGTGGCTTGTAGGTTAGACATGCACTTGCGGCTATTAGAGTTTTATTAGATCAATATTTGCTTGTGCTCATTTAATTTAGGACCACACATTCACACTTAATAATACGCACCATAGATCGTTCTACTTAGTCAAAAACAAAATCAATTATTCATCGCTAATAGAACTTACTGCTAGGTACGATTTTATCGCATGCATTTCGTATAACATAAAACTTTTCAATTTTGTTTTGCATCATGCATGTAGAGCGTGGGGATCACTATAAGTCTTTTGAACTGGGCGTGCAACATTAATTTAATCGTTGCATCAGCTTTTCTCGACTCCATTCCCCTTGGTTTTACAATTAAGGATTAAAGGAAATCGGATTGTTCGTAGGTGTGCCTTCTGCAGTGGATTAAATTCAATGATAATTAAACTTAAAATCGAGACTTCTAATACAACTTTGACCAAAAAATTGACTAAAATTAACCCTTATTTTTGGGAGAGCAACCCCGTCATTTTACACAGGTACTACCTCCAGACAGAGTGGATGAGGACATACACACTAAGATTAGAGCCTAAATCCCTTGACTTTCCCCCAAGTCTCCATTTCTGACTCTTGCGGATTTAGGAGCTGCAAGGGCTTGCCTCCGACCTTAGTATACATTTTAGTCGTTTAAGCATGTGTGTCTCCTTTGTGGTGTGATATTGAACCCGGAAGCTCGGGCAGATCACCTCATTGATTAGAAGCATACAGGAGCTGAAGGATATGGGGAGAATCCTCAAGCGCATCACGGAAGTGTGAGGATCGCATCGAATGCGATCGGGAGCGACTAGTCGCACTAGTTGCTCAATGCAGCGGAATTTAAATTTTTTAAATGTGATGAAACCACATGATCCAATAACCGTTCTCAGATTGTTTCATCTAAACCACGATAGGTATACAGTTTACCTCTTGAAGCGTGGTTGCGGTCGAGTCTCTAAACTAAGAGACCTCCTGTCTCAAGTCCGATCTGACATAGGAGACGCTTGCGAGCGCATCAATGAGACGTGTCCTTCTCTCAATCCAAGTTGATGATCCAAACGGCGAATCTTCTGATTTCGTCACACGAGATCCGACGTCTCCTTCACGAGCGAGGCACGTCGAAGGAGTTGGACATCCACGAGAAAATACTCTGGCAGCATAACAACGATGTTGCGGCAATGACGACTCTCTCAAGGGCTCCATGGTGGGCGGCCACAATGAGAGAGAGAGGGGGGGCACATGACATGTAGAGAGAGAGGGAGATAGCATTCGTTAATCTTGTGTGTTTTGAAGGGCAAGGGGTGCCTCTTCTTATATAGGGTCTTGGGATCCATGGATCTCAATCCATGGACAATACAAAATCAATGGATGAGATTGATTTGTGTTTCTTTCAATGACCATGATCTTATTGGTAAAACACAACAATAATTAATTTAATTTAATTTATTATATATCGATAAATTAGTATATTTAAATTCAAATTAAATCAATTAATTATCCTTGGAGATAATGTGGAGATATACCTCCTCCCCTTAAGAAGGGGGGACGACCATTCTTCTCATGAGATCTCATTATCTCATGAGATCTCATTATCTTATGAGATTTCATAGTCTCATGATATCTCCAAAATTTACAACAACAATTATTGTACGTTATTTCACAAAAATAATTCACAATTATCTTGTGAACCTTGCAATCATGCCATTGGAAAATTGTGAATCACATTCACATCCCAAAACAAAATGTAAATTATATTTTTCAACTAATCATCCAATGTGAATCCAATTCACATCAATAATTAATCAACAAATATAAATCACAATATGCTCTCTCTAATATATTATAAATCACATTTATAATATATCTGATTAATATGGATTGTGCTATCCACATTATTTATATCCATGATAATTAAATCACATTTAATCATCTTGGATCTCCATTCTCATATGCCCAAATAACATAAATCACATTCACATTATTCACATCTTTGATAATTAAATCACATTTAATTATCTCAGATAACTCTCCTAATAATATGAATCAAATTCATATTATTCATAATAATTAAATCACATCTAATTATCAATATCTCAATGCTCGGATACATATATCAACAATGAAATTATCCATGAACTCTTTCAAGAATAATGTGCTTTCTCCGCGGATACTTGGAGATAAGGACGGGGTGATTGTATTGTTCCACGTATAGTGACTTGGATATTGAGATCACATCTCAAATCCAGATCTTACGGACCTCCCATAGATGCTTGATTAAATCAAGTTCGCAAATCTAATATTCTCATTACATCTGAATCACATTCAGATCAATGTCCATCAATTGGACTAAGATCAGATTACTTCTCTATGAAAGGAGTCACTAAAATCCAGACATGTTTCATCACTCCCTCGGAATGGAAGCATCATGGTTATACAATCGTTTATGATCACATCACCCTCAAGCATTCCTAATACATGTACATCCTGCATACTGGAAGACCCAGAACAAACCTGAAGTTTTAGATCTCTTTTTGGACTGTCTTCTTCATGGTTTTATCATTAAGGTTCTCATTTGATCACTGGGAGTCGGTATCAATCATATCCTTTCCAAAAGCATATATCATACCTAGGTGTTGATCATATACTTTCCAAAAGCATATATCAAACCTTACAAATTCAATCAAGCTTCCAAAGCGAGATGACCACACATGGAATTTGATTCTTTCCAATATCTCATGAGTGAGCTCATATCTTCCGGTTCAGTAATGAACCTGTATGATCTCTTTGAGAGATTGTGTTACTCATATGCCCTTGCATGCATAGCAACGCACCGGTGTATAGACCTCGGTTGGGTCATCAACCTATTGGTTTATCAAATGTACATTCTCAAACATATTGTAACACATCTATCTCCGGTCAGAGGATGCATGCTTATATTATGACAGCATACGTCATAGGACTTTGGTTATCTCGATTTCATTAAGTCAACTCTTTGACCTAACTAATCTGACACCTTCGAATCTCTATTCCATGCAGAGGACATGCATCAAGAGGTCGATCAGATATCAGCCAAATGAGAAAGGATTGCCATCTCCTACTCAGGCTGGAGATCATCTCTTAACAACCATTTGACGGTGCTTGATGAGTCCTCAATCTAATTCTTTAGATATTCATCCAAGCACCAGCCTCTAGGATTCAATAATTGGATCAACAACTATATGATCATTAAGATGGCCATGTTACTTAACCCTAATTGTACTAAGGGACCTATTATGCAAATTAGTTATTCTTCAATTCATATCAGGGAATGATATTTGCAATAACATTTATTGCATAATAGCTCGTCGTGGGCTCGCATGTCCAACAATCTCCCACTATCCCAAAGAGCCATTAATGGGCTAATTATTTAAACCCGCACTCATGTGACAATCATAGACTATTTAGGAAAATAGCTACGTAAGCTGATCGGTCACTCTGTCCCCGAGAGACTATGCCAAGTCCTTTTACGACACTTGCATATCCCCAGTAATAGTGCTCGCATCCAATACGAATGTTGCATCTTACGCAACCAATACTCAATTTTGGTAGTTATAGTGTCCTTGGCACTATAGCTCAATAATTATTATAGCCAACATTTCTGTTATCCTTATTAGAATACCCTTATTCCTTGAGATCTCTATCTCCTAGGGTGTCTGCGGTTAAGACCTTTTAGATCACCATCTATAAAGTCATAATTTCTTGAACATAAGACTTGAGATCACTATCTCTAAAGTCTTGTCATTTATGAAGATTTTGTTATTATCCAATCAAGTGTTTTATTTTCATAGTAGGATTAGTAACAGTTTACTATTCCTACTGTATGGCAGATATCTGGCTTTTGTACACATCTAGCATACACCCGGCTTCTCATAACTGAAGCACAAGGGCAGACAGCTTTAGCATTCACTTCCTCAACTCTTTGAGGTGCTATCTCTTCAGATAGGTCAGTACCACGTCTTAAGGAAAAGAAGCCTTTCTTGGAATTTTCCAGAAAATGGAATATGTTCAAGGTGTGTCACTAATGCGACGGATCCAATGCCCTCTTCTTTTTGCTTCTGAACACGTTCAGAACTAAGATCTTAAGAGATATCCATGAGATCATATCTCAAGGTATGGAATAGTCGGAATATAAAACACTTATTATTATCCTTATATCATTCCAAATGATCAGGATATTATATACATTAGCACGATGAACACAATGACACTCCCACTAAGCTTCACATGGTTCATCAAGATTCTATCTGAAATCATAACATTTATGGTTTTATCAAATCTGATGTTCCAACTACAAGAAGCTTATTTAAGTCCACAGATGGAGTTATTCATCTTGCATAGCTTGCTTTCCTCAACTCTGAAGCCATGGGGCTACTTCATATGAATATCCTTAGAGAGTTATTCATAAAGGAATGCAATATTGACTTCCATCTTGAAGATGTCAAAGTCAAGTTGTGTAGCTATAGTTAGCAATATTCTGATGGGTTTAAGCAAGGTCACTGAAGAGCAAATCTCATTGCAAGCAATGTCTTCTCTTCGGTGTGTAGATTATGGCTACGAGCTGTGCTTTGAAGGTCCCTACCTTCTCATCAAGTTCTCTCTTTCTCTTGAAGATCCATTTACACCTTAACAGGTCCTACTTTTATAGGTGGATCCTCGAGGGTCCATATACAACACTTGTATACGAAGTCTACTTTAGACTTAATTGCTAACATCCATCTTTTCATGACATGATCTTCAGACGCTTCATCACATGAAGTTCGATCATTGTCATATTTCTCTGATACATGGAATCTATCCTCAAACTCATTTGAAGAGGTATTAGTGTTTCACCTTTAAATTATCCTTTTAGTTTCCGATTTCAGGAGCCTCATTATTTTCTCAAGATTAAATGAGTTCCTTTATTTCATTTTCATCTTGATTCTCAAGAGAGTCATCTTCTAAGAATCGCAACCTTAGAGATGAGATCTTTTAAGAATCTCAAGGTCATAAAGTAGGTATCTAATACCATCCTTTATTTTCCTAATGAAGTAGCACTCTCTTGTGCTAGATTCCAGCTTACTTGCAGGAAACCTTATTAAGGATATATAATGTACTCTCTACCACATATATACACCTGGAAACTAAGAGATAATTATGTTAAGATTAATTGATAAATTCATGTCACACATGATCAATTGTATCTCCCAACAACTCTATTGAGTTTAGGTGTATTAGGAGGATTGAGATAGGAATGATATTCCTTACTCTATAAGGTATTCTTTGAATTCATCTAAAAAGTACAAGCTACCTTGATTAGATCAAATTCATTTCATCTTCCTTCAAACTTTGGTTTCAAGCTAAAATTGTGAAATCTTTGAACATTTCAAAGGTTTCTAAGGTGAAGAGAAGAAATATTATATCACAAATAATCATCAAATGATATCACATATCATTAATGTTTACTTTGATATATATGACCCATATACTTCAATATGTATGAGATCTTTAATACATCGGCATCTAACACCATTCCCAGAGAAGGGTGCATTGGACATTTTATACTTTGAATACAATATTCACAAGTATGTAAGATTTGAAATTTCAGACAATCTAACGTTTCATCTCTTACCAGACTATTGATATCATCAATAGATATATGTCCAAGATTTGATGCCAGATCATTGTCAAATGATCTTCATCCTCCTATTGATCTTTTTAAGGTTCAATTTTCAGTACTAGAAATTTTAATGAACCATTCATTATTTTTTTTAATTTAGTAGAGTCCTCAAGATATCAGAATACTATCTGAAATATATCAATCATAACTCTTTACGACAGGTTTATAATTTATGTTTACTTCCAACACTTAGAAATAAACTATGAGTGCATTCTAATATCTAGGTCATAGAGACATTCTCCAAGACTAAGGGCTATCTCGCTGAAAATATGAAGTATATTTATCCAATAGAGATTGTTGCAATAATTGCATCAACATCCATGTGGATAATTATTAAACCTTTAGATCAAATTTCTCGAATTTTCTAAAATATATGCAACGAATTTCAAGTGTTACTAGAAAAATGAGATACAATTATTAGACTTCTAATCTTATCCAATAAGAAGGACAATTTCAATTAGATTATTCCGATGCATTATCCGAGTCCTTCTCTAAAGATCTAGATAGACTTGATAGTCATACTATCAACACATCAGCTCATTGCAGTATTGGCATTCATCCAAGTCTTTGGATGTCATATGTGTGGAAACCATAGAAGTACAGTCAACTCTTTGACTTTCCTTCTAATATGGGTCTGACCCATGCTTCCACTGCGCTCCTTTGATCTATAAACAACCATTGCTTAAGACAAAAGGTTCTCTTATATTGAATTCAAAAGATTTGAATAGAAGAGTATTTCAACATTTATACATGCTTTATTTAGTTCATACAATATGAATATTACGAAGTTTCATGAATGACTAGAATATAGATGGTAGGATAATGACACTCATCATATTTACTTACATCTTAACTCTTAAAGACTTAGGTTCAGGTAGGTACTCAAACATTTTGAATATATCATCTCTTATAGAGCTACCATTCTGCATGATGCAGTGAACCATGTCGTTCATGATTAAATGTCGAGAGCACATATGTACGCCAGAAATATCTTCTTAGCTTTTATAAGGATTATTTGAAAATTGCGATCATCGACATGTCACTTCCAAAGTACATTCGATGAGAGATCAAGACTATACAGACGTACGAACCCTAGGGTGGTAGTCCTATTATCTATTTAATTATCTTTCCTCATTATTATGAGGAACACTTGCACATTGCAACCACATACAATATGTGTCCAACTACAAGTACAATATCTTGATCATGGATCCAATCCATGATATTTTACTGGTTATTATTGAGTATAGTATTTGAGTGGGTTTAACGAAGGACTATCTGAAATAAGAAATTTGTATAAATATATAAATATATATATATTATTTTGATTTAGGAATTTTATATCAAAGTTATCTTGTCTTGTCAACACTGAAAGTTCATTCTCTTGATCACTTTCAATGTAACAGATATGCTTATCATTATATCTCAACAAGATCTGCGATCTCCTTTCTAACTTTGTTGCATCCCAATAATATGAGAAACTACAACTCATATAAAAAGAAGCGGGAACTCATTCAGCCTTGCAAGTCCAACTTGCATTTCCAATTCGGTCTTTATCACCCGAGCCCACCACCCCTAAGGTGATGTTGACCCGTCGTTAATTGAACCAACCGTCAACATGATTAGAACTCGCTATGCGCAATCCAATATCGCCCCAATAATACGAGGAACCGATATTGGGGTCACTACGCATACGACCTTATTCTTTCGAGAAGCAAAGAACTCGATCCAGATGCGCTTGTATGCAGGAACTGTCACTTCAGACAGGCGTCTCCTACATACAATCCCTGGCGACGGAACCCTTCGCCTTGACGGGAGAACATGGATGTCACTTATGTGATCCTCCACCTCATATTCAAATTCCAATTAATCATTATGGATCATATTCATTATGATTAATTCTTCCAAGGGAAATAACAACTCCATTTATAATAGAGTGTTTTAGTTTTAATTGGATTACAATTAATCTAATCATATTAAATTAATGATACAATTAATATCCAACAAATATTTTATAATTGTTACTTGAAAAATATGGTATTATCTCAAATACGTATTATTTTGAATTTTAATAATTAGAAAAATACATCATGATCTCTCAAGCATTATTCGTTCCCTACCCGCAGTCATGGCCAGTACCGACGGGAGTGGGACAGACCGCACACAGTGCAACCTGCTACCCCAATGCTCCCCGACTAGACACCATATCCGCCCCGGGAAAAAATAATGCCAATCCAATCACTTTGTACTTGAGATGATAACCAGTTTTTCAACCGAAGTTATACCATATAGTAATAATCAAAACCATTTTGATTATAATTATAAGGATATTTGCTAAGCAAATCCCCAAACCTATTCAAGCAACATGTTTGTTGGAAAGTGTATGATGTAACCAATTTGTGATCTGGATCATATCTAATCAATTATTGGTTAAGGCGATGTAATTTAATGAAATAATTATCATCTTTAAATATTTTACAAATATTTATCAATAATTATCTCAAGAAATTAACCATTAATTTTTTTAAAAATTAAATGACAATCACAAGGTTCTCGATTAAGTATGCAATTTTCAGCAGTGACCATCACTTACTAAAATTAGCATATCTCATTCATTTTAAATCCAAATCATGCAAAATAAGTTTTTAAAGTTTTCTGATTTGATAAAAACAGAACCCAAGTGATAATTACGCATTTCTAGGCATTTCAAAACAGCAACCAACTCCTTAATTACGTTTTGATTCGCCATCCCCGAAACAGTGGATATAGGTTCATTAAAATGATCATATCTTGAGTTATCGGATCCAAATCACGTAAACTCAAATCCCACGGTTTTCTTAATTAATGGGGAACATTATCAATTGAAAATATAATGTTTAAACATTCTAAACATGGCCGAAGTTTATCACAAAACAGGGATGTCAAAACTGAAATGCGATGAAACTTTCACGAACCCTAACGAGTCCAAGTCTTCCTAGGTTCTTGGATCACATCCAAAACCTCAAACCTGACTCTAATATGACTTGAAGGATATGGGGAGATCCTCAAGCGCATCACGGAAGCGTGAGGATTGCATCGAATGCGATCGGGAGCGACTAGTCGCACTTGTTGCTCAATGCAGTGGAATTTAAAATTTTAAATGTGATGAAACAACATGATCCAAGAACCTTTCTTATATCGTTTCATCTAAACCACAATAGATATAAGGTTTACCTCTTGAAGCATGGTTGCGATCGAGTCTCTAAACTAAGAGACCTCCTGTCTCAAGTCCGATCCGACAGAGGAGACGCTTGCGAGAGCGTTGATGAGACACATCCTTCTCACAATCCAAGTTGATGATCCAAGCGACGAATCTCCTGATTTCGTCACACGAGATCCGACGTCTTCTTCATGAGCAAGGTGCATCAAAGGAGGCGGAGATCCACGAGCAAATACTCTGGCAGCATAACGACGATGCTGCGGCGATGACGACTCTCTCAAGGGCTCCATGGTGGACAGCCACAATGAGAGAGAGATGACGTGTAGAGAGAGAGAGAGGGAGATCTTTTATTTTAATGTATTTTATTGGATTTTATTTTGGGTTATGGTTTTAATAGAATATAGATAATATTCACAATATTACAAAAATATAAAGAATAAAGAATAAGAGAGTGAAATCCACTTTTATTATATACATGTAATAATGTAGGTATTTTGCCTATGTTTACACATAGACTTATTTTATTTTATTTTTCTTTTTGGTTTTATTTTAGTTTCAATATGCACATATGTTATGAATAATAATTATAACATTATAAAAATATAAATTTGTAAAAATAGTATAGAATGAATAAATTGAATATTTTAATCGGGTATAACGTATAAGGAGGGTCAAAAACCTAACTTTTACACAATAACTCGAAAAAAATATAAAACCACCACCATTAAATAGCTTGTGAAAAGTTATATACAATTAGAGATGATTTTGATATGTTTTGAGTTTTTATTTGAAAGATATGGGTCTGTGAAGTTGGATTTTTGGCTTTTTATTTTGTGTGTAAAATGACACTGTGTATTGTTTTTGTGCAAGCTCAATTTAGTATTTTTATTTACATTATTATCTACAACTTTCATGTACAAAGTTTCTTCAGTTGATGAATAAATAATAAAGAATAAAATAGGTGTCAAAATGAATAAAAGAATTGGATTTTTATTCCATTTTTGGCCCTTATCTCCCCCTACTTTATTCCTTATCGACCAACTCAATTCTTGACTTGGTCTCGGGGTTTAGGGTCATAAAATATTTTTGATATTTTATTTATTTTTCTTTTCTTCTCTTTATTCTATAATTTTAGCATTAAATAATGAATGCTATTTCGTACAAATTAATGCTATTTACATGCATTAGCTAGGGATTTTAAGGCCAAAATGATAGAATAAAGGTGATGAAATGGAGATTCATCATGGCTAAATATATACAGAGTATGTACGACCCCCTATACTTAGCTTGAGCTATGCCCTCATAGATCGAAGAGAAAATAAAAGACATAACTCGAACTATGTATAGAAAAGCCTATTCTACAACGACTAAGGAATAAGGAATCAATGAACGAGAAGTCAAATGTCTCCCCTATACTTGGGATGAAATAATCCTAAGTATAGCAGGTTGTATCTACAAGCAGGGAGGGTTGAGGGTGGGAATGAACATATTAACGACTCGTCCTGTCTCCCTTGATACTCAGAGTAAAATATACCTAAGTATAGACCGCACTATCAACAAGAGTGTAGACAGGTGAGTGATCACAGAATCAACAGCGGGACTCGCTCATCCCCCCTATACTTTGGATGAAGCATATCCTAAGTATAACAATGATGAATGAGAAGAAAGAAAGAATGAATGACAAGAAAGAAAATAAATAGAAGAAAACAACATAAGAAAAATAAGAAAAGAAGAAAAGAAGAAAAATGAAGAAATAGTTTTGTAGGAGCATTATCTGAATCTTTGGATGTTGTTGGGGTTGTTGAGGATGCATCATGGTAAATCACTTGGATTGAGTCGACAACAGCTAGGAAAGTGTCATGCTCAAGGTACAGCTTCAATAACTTACCATTGACGACAAACGGTTGTGCATCAGATGGCAACTATGATATCAAAATGCTTTAGTTGTCACACACTTCTTTTACTCTAAATGACCCCATCCATTTGCTTTTTAATTTACCCAGGAATATCTTCAACTTTATGTCGAACAACCACACTTTCTGTCCAGTCTCAAAGGTCTTTCGTCTGATGTGCTGGTCGTGCCAGCATTTAACCTTCTCCTTGTACATCAAGTTGTTATCATATGCATAGTCTTAAAATTCTAGGAGTCTGTTCAAATCCACTTTTCTCTGTTTACCACCTTTCTGTGAGTCCATGTTGCAACAATTCAATGCTCATAATGATTTATGAATTAATTCCACGGGCAGATGGCATGGTTTTCCATATATAAGACAATAGAGTGACATCCCTGAGGGAGACTTGTAGGCGGTTCTGTATGTCCAAAGGACAGAGTCCAAAAGATGAGACCAGTTCTTACTGTTCGACCTCATAAGCTTATGCAAGACTGTCTTGGTTTCTCTATTTGAGAGCTCTGCCATTCCATTGGTCTAAGCTCGGTGCTCGATGTCATACTCCTTCATTAATTTCTTGACCTCTTTATCTATGAAGTGACTACCCCTGATTGATATCAGGATCTTCAATATTATGAACCGTAAAATGATGTTATCTCATAGAAACCGACAAACTGTACGGCTATCAGTGGCTCGGGTGGGAATAGCTTCAACCCAGCAACTCACATAATCAACGACAAGAAAGATGTGCTCAAACTCGTGACTATTGGGAAGGGTCCCGTGAAATCGATGCCCCAAACATCGAATACATCTGAAATCTGATTGAATTTAAGGGGCATCGAGTTTGATAGAGGCAGCTTTTATACTGGTTTGATAATCAAGCACGATCAGTAATCGTTGTGTGATCAAGTGTGCCTCTGATCAACAATCAACCCACAAAAAATTCGAGCGATAAATGTGTGTGAGAACATTTATTACAACTCTACTATAAATGTGCATAGGTGTAAGTAGAGTAGAGTGTCGAACATAGTGAGCAAAACATGGTTGCGGGATTATTAATTATAAATAAATAATGAATAAATGGTAAATGCATGTTTTGTACATTATTCACTCAAATAATCAATTAATGAATTTATGGGCTTTTAACTTAAATAAAATAATAATTATATTTTTTATATTTTATCTATATACATATTTTTTATATTTTTATTATATGCATATATTTATTTTTTTATAATTTTCTTGTTTTTATATTTTCTTTTCTTTTTATATATATTAGCTAAAAATATGACTATATATATATAGAATACAGGGTAATACAATTATAAATACAACTAAAAATTACCAAAAAGTGTAAAATAAAATGTTTTGTATTTCTATATTTTTCTAATGTTTTTTGTGATTTTAGGGGTATTTTTGCTAATTTTTATGTATTTGTAAAGTAAAAAATATCCCAAAATAGGAATTGAATAAATATACTGTTTTTTTAATTTAAAAATACTAAAAAAGTCAAAATTTTCTAAAACTAATTTTCATGTGTAATAAAATATAGAAATAAAAATATCAAACAGAACAAATATTTTTAGAGTTTTTGAGGGATTTTTATACTTTTTATAGGATTTTGGAGCTTTTTAATTTTTATCATTTTCTTTTTCTATTTTTAGGGATTTTTAGTCTAAAGTTAATAAATATTATAATAGATAAAATATATTTTTGGAATTTTTAAACATAATTTTATGTTTTTTTTGGAATTTTTAAGTCAAACAAGCAAAATGTGCTTTATTTGATTTCTAATAAATAGGAAATGTGCGTAAAATGAAAAATTAAAAATATAGCATGGAAGATCAAGCATCCAGGTACATTGTCCTATTTTGCATAACTTTTGGGGCATGGTGGTATTTATAAAAATTAAAGAAACATGCACATAAATGAAATACTAACAGGGACCTTTTTGAAAATATTAAAAAGTTTTCATGCATTTCAGAACACTAATTCAAAAATCCATGGGTTGAGGTACAATTTAACCACGTATATTTAAATTAAAACACCTAGTAGGGGCATATTTGCAATATACAAAACTTTCAAAATCCACTGTGCAATTTATCCACTAAATTTAACACGTAATAAACAGCTTTTAAGACTTAATATAAACACAAAAAGTTGCAGGGTACTATTTGTAATTTAAACATCCCACATTGGTGGGAGCATGTGAGGTAAGCTAGCACATATATACATGCAAATACATAAAAATGTGAGGAGTTCCATGCAATTTAACCACTATTATTTATACTGCATACTGAAAAATAAATACTAATTAAAATATACAAAAATGATGGGGGATTCTTTGATATTTACCCATTACATGTGCACGATCCAACAACTATGGTTGACTCACTTGGACGTGTGGCCCGTTCCGTATGCGGATGATGATTCAGGTTGCAGCGATTGAGATTAAATCCCTTGTCGGATCGGATGGTGCATGGCCTTCATGATCTTACGATAGAGGAAAAATCTGATCCTCTCCTGATTGGACGGTAGATGTTGTCCTCAAAGAACATGGATGAACTCCCCCTCCTCTGAGCTTCAATCTTCGGATCCGAGCACCCCTGAGCCTCTTTCTCAATGTTGTAGAGGTTTCCATGCTCGGGGGTGACTTCCACATCTGTCAGACCCCAAGAAAAGGTCTAGAGCTCATCGGTGGAGCTCTAGCATGCATAAGTTCTTGGAGCTGCTCTTAAAGTCGAATGGCCTACCTGCATATGAAACTCATGGGGCTTTGGCGATGCTTCTTGGGCAGTTATTGGTGGAAATCGATGGCAAAATGGAGGGATATAGAGGTGCTCCGGTGAAGGCGACGGAGGGAGCACCGGGGGCTCGATCCAGTAAAGATCGAGGTGGTCTGATGGGTCGAGGGGATGGAGAATTCATCGAGGAACGAAGGGGGCTTGAAAAGAAGGTCAGAGACTGTCGTAAATGGGGTGACATACAACTGGAGCAGAGAGCTCTGGCGATCGAAGATCTTGATTCTACACCGGTCTACTGATCTAAGAACATAATAAAATGCGGGAATTGAAAAAATAACACTAAATCTACCTAGAAATGGAAGAAAAATGTGCAGCTCGTACCTAAGGACCAGGGAGCAGAGGTCTCTTTGGAGCGATGCCTTGAACCTCCTCTCCTCCTCCTTGCTCCATTCCGAAACCTTGGGGGTATCCTTGTTGTCACCGGGAAC
Organism: Ottelia alismoides; assembly: GCA_037367405.1. Classification (NCBI taxonomy): domain Eukaryota; kingdom Viridiplantae; phylum Streptophyta; class Magnoliopsida; order Alismatales; family Hydrocharitaceae; genus Ottelia; species Ottelia alismoides. Next base: position 31,547 of record JAZKJV010003210.1, read on the forward strand.
TCTCTTACGCACAAGGCTGGGGGAATAAGTGATCGAAAAGGGATCAAAATCGGACAGGAAGGCAGCGAGTTTTATTCATAGACATAATGGAGGAGGCTTATTGAGCTAGGGTTTGGGATGAATCCAAACTATGTACATAGGATCTAGAGCTTAAACATGCATTAATGATGATCGACGGTTGAATTGAGGGATTGGACTGATTATAATAGTTATCCACCTAGGAAGAAGGGGAGAAGATGGGGGTCTTCTTGCTTCTGACAGGTAGGCATCCTGGGTCGAAGAGTTGACCCAGGTCAACTAGGGTTTACGTTCGGTTGGTCCACGTGGACCAACTAGAAAATTCTAATGGGAAAATTATTGGTAACTTCTGACAGGTAGGCGGCCTTGGTCGAAGAGTTGACCCAAGTCAACTAGGGTTTATGTCTGGTTGGTCCACGTGGACCAACTAGAAAATTCCAATGGGAAAATTATTGGTAAAATCGATAATAAATAAGAAATGAATCAATTTTAGGATATAAAATAAAAAATGTTTTTTATTTTATGTAGTATTTAATTACTATTTTTATTTATTTGTGTGGTGTTATTTATTATGGGGTAGTATTCACAAGTATAGTTAGATATATTTACCTATACATAATTTATTTTATTTTAATTTTGTATTTTTGATTTATTATTTTATACCCATAATTTACATATTTATAACTTATTTTTATATACACAAATATATTTTTGTTATATTTTTCTGATATAATCTCTGCACTTAAATAAATAAATAAGGGCATTTATTATGTAGGTATATGTGTAATATATTTATTTATGAATTTTTTTATATTATTTTATTTCATTATATTTTTATGGTTTTATTATATTCTAAATATGCACATATACTATGAAGAATATTTTAAAAATTATAAAAATATAAAATGATAAAATATATATAAAGAATAAATATAATGATTGTTTTATTGAGGTATATAGTACAATATGTGTCTGAAACCTAACTTTTGCATCTTAACTTCAAACTATATGAAACCACCTTCATTAAATTGCTAGTTAAAAGTTATATATAATTAAAGTTTATTTTGATGCATTTTGAGTGTTTACGGAGAATATATGAGTCTAGGAAGTTTGGGTTTTGGCTTTTTATTTTGAGTGCAGAATATATAATTTGTATTATTTTTGTGTAAAGTAAACTTTGTATTATTTCTATGTTTTTGTATACGCAACTTTCATGTATAAATTTTATTGATTTGAGGAATAAATAATAAATAATAGTTTAGGTCCCAAAAATGAATTGTTGAATAATAACTAATTAGAGTTTTGATTGTGTGTTCGACCCTTATATCCCCCTACTTTCTTTCTTGTCGACTCAGTCATTATGATGCATAACATAGGTCTCGGTGGTAGGGTCATAAAATGACATTGGCATTTTATTTCTTTTTCTATTCTTTTATATTCTTTAATTTTGACTTAAAAAAATGTATTTTATACTATATTTATAAAATAAATAATGAATGTTGATTTACGCAAACTAATGATATTTACATGCATTTAGCTCTAGATTGAAGGCCAAAATGAAAGAATAAATGTGATGAAATGGAGATTCATCATGCTCCTATTGTTTATTATACATATTGACATATGTTGACCTTATTATTTATGTACAAAAACAACTATTTTTTATTTGTTTCTTTCGTATTTATTTTCTTTGATTATTGTTTTAATAAAATATGTAAAAGTCCAAAAAATAATTGAAGCAGAAATCAAATAATATAAATCACCTTGAGTCTGTATATATAGTTGTACATATGTTCCCTTTATTTTATTTCTTCATTTTTATTAATTATGAAAAATTAAAAAAAAAAGATTAAGGTGTAATTTTTTATAATTTCTCTGATTTCATTTTTGTTTTTTTACCTTATTCAAAAATGATAAAAAAATTGCAAAAGATGAAAATGCGGTATTTTATATCTATAGCATACCACCAAAAACACTTTTTTTACATATGATTTCTTTTGATTCTTAGTCCTTCACAAAAGTTGTAGATCTCATTGAGATGAAAAATTTCATGTTGACCACCTTTTGATTTGACTTCGTTTGATATTTCTTTTTTTATTTTTCTTTAGATTTAATTTTTCGAATCTTCTGATAGCGGCATGCGGCAGCTCCTGGAGCCGCCGCGTGTCACGCCCATTTTCTATATTTTTTTCTATTAATTTATTTTATTTTATCATCATCATTTATTTATTTATTTTATTAGTTTATTTTATTTACTCATTTATTTATTTTAGTTATTAGTATTTATTTTTTTTTTTGATTCTGATTTTATTTGTATTTCACCTCTACGTGGCCACCCCCCCTTGCGCACATGCCCATCAGCTTCCAGCGATTAGTAGAAGTACCCCCACTAGTTGTACCCACGTAAGATGCACGTGCAAAGTGGGAAATTCACACAACCACCCCCTCTCTTTCTGGGTAATTACCATTCAATCATTGTCAGCATTTTCATTTGTTTATTTTATTTATATTTTACGTTTAAAACCTTGTATTTGAGCCTATGTTTGAGCACCCATTTCGCATCATTTTTATATTCTAAAAATTGCACATTGTAGAACAATTTATGCTTATCACTGTGTATGCTTGATTGGATTTTTATGATCTATAGTTGATTTAAATTAATTATTGAAGTGGAAAGTTACATAGTTTGCCCATTGCATGTTTATAATAGGTATATTTAAGTGTGTTTTGTAATATGTCCCAAAATCATTGCATTTGCACACATATTGAGATCACAATAAATTAAATGGTGATTTGATTAAATACTTTTTAATCGATCGTAGATCTACTATTTTTAGGATCTAATATTTTTCCTAGATACCTCTCACATATATCAATCTAGGATAGTTTTATTTCTGAGAAATAGATTGGTGTTCTATTTATTAAAATTAATTTATAAAAAATGGCTTGCATGCATAATTTATAATAATTTCGTTTTGCATTAGGAATTTTCAAAAAAATACAATGCATTTATTTTATCATATTTCACATTTGGCCAAGGTTAAGATTTTTGTATATCATCTGATCAAGAATTGTATTTTAGCCCTTAAACTTGTTCGAAATTACACTTCATTTATTAATTGTATAAAAAAATATTAAAAAAATGTCTCTCTGGAAATCTAGGTTCCAGATATACTATTAATTGACCTAAGGAGACAATGACTTCCCTGAGTTCAACCTTGAGCTTGCCCAAGTAAAATAAAAATCTGACTGCTCATTTTAATTGAGAGATTGATTAATGGTCCTTTTTATTAGTCTGAATTACCTTCCTACAACGAACATTTTAGGCTTTAACTTCACTGAATTGGCGTATGGTAAATTTGGATTCTTCACTTTGGAAGCATGGCAAAATTTATAGGCACGATATATACTTTTGGACAACATATGATCGATACCAACTCGCAATGACTGAATGAGAAACCTAATGATAAAACCCTGAAGAAGACAATTCAATATTATCTAAAACTTCGAATTTATTCTAGATCTTCTAGCATGCATGATGTATGGGTATTAGGAATACTCAAGGGTGATGTGATCGTAAATGAGTATATAATAGTGACACTTCCATTCCGAGGGAGCAATATAACATGTTTAAATTTTAGCGACTCCTCTTAGTATATTAGTAATCTGATCTTAGTACAACCGTTAGACATTGATGTGAATATGATTCAGATACAATAAGAATATTAAATTTATGGTTCAAACATCTTTGAGAGGTCATCTAGATCTGGATATGAGATAAGATCTCAATACCCAAGTCACTATACATGGAATGTACAATCATCATGTTCTTATCTCCAAGTATCCACAGAGAAGGCACATTGTTCTTGAAAGAGTTCAAGAATAATTCCACTATTGACAATATCCAAGTACTGGAAAATTGATGATTAAATTTGATTTAATTGTTAAAAATAATATGAGTGTGATTCGTATTATTTGGACACATGAAGAGATTCGTCTAAGGTAATTAAATGAGATTAAATTATCAAAGATATGACTAATGTGGATATCACTGTCCATAATAATCATAAATATTATAAATGTGATTTATAATATCATGGAGAGAATTTATTGTAAATATGATTTACAAAATAAATGTTAATGTGAGCCACATTCACATTGTACAATTAATTGTAAATGTAATCTACATTTTATATTGGGTGGTTGAATATGATTCATAATTATCGATGCCATGATTGAAATTATCAGAGAATAATTTGGAATTATTATAGTAATAATTTTAAACAATAATAGTTGTTGCACATGTAGAATAATTGATGAGATATGGGATCTCATCAATATTGGAAAGAGGTGGAGTCCATTCCTTATTAGGAGTGGATGGCCACATGGAGACTCTCTCCATGGTGGTCGTCCACCCTAATATGGTAGGAGGCTCCACTCCTTTCCATATCATTTCACATGAATTGATATAATTGAATTCAAATTTGTTGAAGATTCTTCAACATATCTATTTATTTTAAATTAACTAATTAATTAATTGTTGCTGAAAATTTTATACAAAAAAATCATGGTCATTGATTTTTAATTAGGAGTGCATCTCTATCATCCAATTTGTTATAAAGAAAGGCTAGCTCTTTCTCTTACACAACTTAAAAAGCAACAAATCTCTCTCCCTCTCCCTCCCTCCCTCCCTCCCTCCCTCCCTCCCTCTTCTTATTCTTCTCATACATGTTCAAGAGGCTCTCTCAACCCTAGTAGATGCCCACTTGGTTGTTCTTGAGAGTATCGTTATCGTCACACTGCCATTGTGTTGTCAGATCGATTGCTTGTGGATCTTTTCCTTCTTCGGTTCTCCGTGCTCGAGAGGGAGGCTACATATTTAGTGAGACGAAATCAGGAGGTTTTATGCTCAGAACGTCAACTCGGATTGCTGGAAGCACACATCTCATCCACGCATCCGTAAGTGCATCCTTCGTTGGATCAGACTTGAGACAAGAATTCTCTTCGTTTAGAGACACACGATCGCAGACACGCTTCAAGGGGTAATCATTTTATTCATTTGCGATCTTGATGAAACAATACGAGAACAGTTCTCATGTCATGTGATTTAATCTTTGTTGAATTTTTAAATTTCTTTTGCCCATTGCAAGTAGTATGAATACTTGTTCTTAATCGCATGTGATGTGATCTTCACGCTTTCGTGATGCTCTAAGACTTAAACCATGGCCTTCATATACTTGTTCATAAATAGAGTCCTTATTAAAATACAAAAGCATATAAAAATCATTAAAAAAGTGTGCATTCAACGCACATTAAGTATCTTCCAAAAATATAAGTTTTTGCAAATGAGGTTTTTGTGCTTTTGTCATTCATGAAAGTTGTAGATCTCATTGAGATGAACAATTTTTATGTTGAATACATTTCTATTTGAATTCATTTACCATTTCTATTTTTATTTTCTTCTATTTCTTTTTTTCTATTGGGCCACGTGGCCCATTCTAGGGAGGTCACATACATGGCCCTTCTTATCTTAGTGCACACTTTATCGATTATGGGTCTCTTGATCCAACGATGCCCCTTTGTGCTGCCCCACCATTCTAGTGTTGTTGGATCCCATCTGATCCAACGATACGCATACCTCCACTGCTTCGCCCACATGAAGCACTTCCGGCCCTTCATCATGCAGCCATCCAACGATTGTTGCTTCGTCTTCCACCTCTAGTGCCTCTCTCTCCCATGTTCACCCATGTGATGCACTCGCATCCTTCCTTTTTATCCATTGATGAATGCTAATTTCCACCTTTTTAATAATCATTAATTGTAGTATAGGAGGCAAAAAGCGATTCGTCGAAATCACAATTCTAGAATAGTGTGGAACAATTTTTTAAGTATGCCAAGGTCGAACTCAGGGAATATTATATTTTTAGTTGTAAGGTTTTAAATTAATCAAAGTAATTAACTAATTGCAATATCTATGTGTTATAAAATAAAGTGTAAAAAAGGAAATGATAAATGCAATGCAATGCGAACAAAATAAACAGAGAGGGCAATGTAGCACGTGATCTGTGATTAAGATTTTTACTCCAATAAAAAGATAATCAATTATTACTCAAGATTAATCACATATCAGAATAGATTAAATCCAGAAAAATATCAATTTAATTGTAGGATGCGGGCTAAAATAGTTGATCAATGAATAAGAATCGTACAAATAAAGAGAAATCAATTATAATTTTTGAAGAAATTAGATCTCCAAATATCCTAAGACATGTTCCTCGATGAATGATCAATAAATCTAACATTTTGTCCTTGATTAAGCCCTTGCAAAAACTAATTATGTGATTAATAATTTTCAATCATTACAAGAAGATTAAGCAAATTAAATATCCTTAATCAAACTCCTGTAGAATAAATCAATGATTCCCTTAATATAAAATAGCACAAATGCAACCTGCATAGATCAAATTTTAATTTCAAATAATAATAAACTCAATTCAAGCTCTAATCTTTCCACAAGATATATAAAATGAAAGAGCACAAAAACAAATTCAAAATGACATATTGTGCACTAAAATCAGAGTTCAAATGAGAAAGATGTGCTAAAATGAAATCTCATGGACTAAAATATGATAAAAATAAAATCATTTCTTCCAAAATATCCATGGAGGGACTTATTTGTAATTAACAAAATGTGGAGGGGTCTCCTTGCAATTTTCCCACGTGGGCACGCACGGGGCACGTGACTCCGCTGGGTGGGGATCTCCTTACAATTTTTGGTTCTAGTGGGGGTGCTATTATATTTTCCCCCAATGGCATGCATGGGGCACGTGCTCTCAACCGATGAGGGCACTTACAAATTTGGTTGGAACTACAGGGGCCTTGAAATATTCCCAACTATGCGCGTACCGTGCACGTGCGGTTGGAGGTTCTTGTGATGGGGCAAAGGCTTGAGGTCGAGCTCCATGTAGTACACAGGGGGAGGCTTGGCTCACCCGTACCTCGAGGCGTGGGTCGAGGTCGGGTGAAGGCGTGGTTGTGTTTGAGCTGTTGGATCATGGGTCAGCCATTGATCCAACGACGAATGAGGCGGCATAGCGTAGAGGCGAGGGCAGACCAACGGCGGTGGCATGCGGTCGTGGTCCTGTGCATAAGGGTGGAGGTGTGACGGGCGAGCGGAGGTCGAGCGGCAATGGGGCATCGTCCAAGGCAATGGGGGACGGTCGACGGGGCACGTGGCGGCAAGGTGGGACGCACAGAGGCATAATGGATGGAGTCACTGGAGGCAGAGTCATCAGACAGAGCGAACCACGCATGACAATGAGGATCGAGGCATGGTGGCTCCGCGACTAGGACTCACAGGTGGGGGCACGGTGGAGGGCGAGAGCAGCAGTGGTGGTCGGGAGGAGCGGTAGAGGTGCGATCGAGTCCCAACCTCAGGTGACACACGCCCGAGGTCGAGGTGCATCGCAGGTGCAAGGTGATGGACGACGTCGAAGGCAAATGGCGGAGGCAAGGCAATGGTAGATGGATGAAGATGAAGAGCAGATTCAAGGAGGAGGCGAAGTGCGAGGTGAAGCTTTGGCTTCGATCGAGGTCGAAAAGAATGGAGGTGCGATGAGAAGCGGAGGAGAAGAAAGAAAGAGAAGGGAAAGAAGAGAATTAGAAGAGAAAGGAAGGATAAGAAGAGACATGATGGTACGAAGGAGGAGTGAAGGAGATCACCTAGGTATGAGCTCGTGCTTGACCTCATGTCATCAGTCGACAACACAATGTAGCAACAAAGGCTAAGACTTTGGATCTCATCGAGGATAGAGCCTCGTTGTTGCATTCGACAACCTGGTAGTTGTCACCTATCCAAGGTATGAAGCTGGAGACATGTCTCTCGTAATGAAGAATAGTAGAGGGAGGAGCGAGGGTGAAGTGATTTATAGGAGGTGACGAGGAGAAGGTGGAGAGGTGACGGTCGTTACGCCGAGGAGGTGGATGTGGCCGATGGCATAACAACGAGGTGGGACGGTGGCGACCGCAGGCGTTGCGGGATGAGGGTGTGGCTGGGGAGATAGGGTCACGTGGTGAGCACGTAATCGGGGGGAGAGGAGGGAGAGGGACCAGGTCACGTGCAGAGCACGTGACCTGGCCATGAGAGAGCGAATATGGAAGAGAGAAGAGAGATGAGGGAGGAAATGAAGAGAGAGGGGGGGGAAGAAAATAAATAAAGGAAAATGCATGTTAAAAAGATAATAATAAATAAGTAAAATTTAAACTAAAAATGAAAATAAAAATAAATAAAATTAAAGATTAAAAAGTAAAAGATGTAAAAATTAAATAGAAAGAAAATAAAAAAAGAAATAATAAATGAAGTTAATGAAAAGTAGTCAACACGAAAGTTGCTCATCTTGACGAGATCTACAACTTTCGTGAAAGATCCAAAATTAAAAGAGGTCAACTGTATAAAATGTATTTTGGGAGGTACTCTATAGATAATAAAATACATCATTTTTACATTTTATGTTTTTTCTATTTTAATTTGATTTTAATTAGTGAATTATTTTATATACAATATATACATAATTAATCTAATTTTTATGGATTTTTTATAGGTTAGAAAAAGGTAAAATAAAATTGACAAAGATAAAATATATACAAAATATACAATGTCATATTTTTGCATTTTCTCTTGATTTTCTAATTTTTATGGATTTTAATTTGTGATGCCAGATTAGTTGATTAATTAAAGAAAATAATAGAGAAAGAATTAGGTCAAAATAATATATTTTTATACATAAAACAATAAGCTTAGTCAAGGTAAAAACATATATTATTTAATTACAGATTTTAACTCTAATTTTAGCACAGTTAATTAATGTTAATAAGTACAATTTAAGGGATTTTATTAATGATTTATTAAGGGAATTTTACTAAGATTCCATATAAGTGGATGAATCATGGATTCACCATCCATCAGCCTCCACGTGTGCCACCTTGCTAGTCAAAGACGACCAAGGGTTGCCCCTGTCATCCCTCTCATTCACCAACTATTCCTCCTCCGCCCTCCATGAACACATAATTCACAACTCGCTTGAACCCTCGCCCTCCCCTCACTGATCGCCTACTTAGCCCTGTTGCACCCTGTTATGCCACAATCCATCAACTAGGACCTAGGGTTGGCCGAATATAACCTCAAACTCTGATGTGATTCAGTGATTTCCTACCACCATTGCAGTGCTCCTCCGTGTTGCTTGAGCTCAAGCCCGGTTGAGCCTTCGAGCAACGACTTGAAGCACCTCCAGGAAACTGCACAACCCACGTGACACTTCTTCTTCTTCTTCTAAGGTGAGCCCTCTTGATCTCCCCCTCTTCTATTTTCTTCCATTTAATTAAACACACACACACTCCCTCTCCGATCAATTCAATACCACCATCACCTCCACTGTGACTCCCCGATCCTCGTTCGTTAGACCCCCATTCCGTCCCCTTCTCTTTGCATGTGATTGCCTATCCCCTACAGGTCAACCATCCTTCACTGATTGGACGAGAGGAAGCCTCTCCACTCTCGCCCTTCTTCTCCGACGAAGTTGTACCACCACATGATCCAACATGACATAGAAGCTCCGCATCACTTCTCTGATCTTCGCCATTGCTTCGTCAATCTTCTAGGAGCTTCATCCGAGCTCTAGGAGCCATGAGGAGCTTGGACAAACTCGTCGGAGCTCTACCCGAGCCAGTTGCGCATGGAGGAGTTTCATGTAGAGGATACCATTATATCAGGCTCGGCTTTATCTGATGGTCCTCAGCAGGAGATGATTCCACTCGCACTGTTGTCTGCTCTAGCCCATGGGAGCATCGCCACCATTCGCCCCTGCTTTGGTCCGGGCCCTTGGATCCCACATGATCCAAATGCTCATGTCCCCTCTTCAAGGCACTCGTCACACCAATATCTTAGGAGCCCACAAGCTTCTCCCATTCGCCATGTAGGACCGAGTCTCAGGTGCACCCCGACCCTATACCGAGCCTCGCCCTCACTTGCCACCTCACTACAAAAAAAAGCGCGATTGGCATGCACGGTATGGCTTGCACTTGGCAAGCAAATGTGCTCTTGAATACCCTAGTGAGTACTTAGATTACATATGTGCTCGCCTTAGCTGGTTACCCTTTTGTATCAGGAGGCGCGACATTTTTTCGTATATGGGCGAGCACTTGGATAACACAAGTGCTCGCCTATTTGTGCTCGCCTGTTTGAAATTTAAGGTGCGACGGTACCAATGCGTGTCAATATTCTGGAGAGCATCTGGAGAGCCGTTAGCGAGCACATAAATGTTCTCGCCCGCACCGGTAAACAGAATGTCGGGCAGCCTCTTTTCCTCATTCCACCCGATTTTCTTCTCAAGTTCTTCCCCTCCGGTGATCCGTGCTCCATCATCCTTGCCTCGATCAACCTTCGTTTGGGTATTCAATCACACAAACGTGTTTAGGTATATTTTATCATCCTTTCTCTCATTTTTTACTATTTCATTACATTTCAATCTTGTTTTGATGGGTTAGGATTTTAATATTGTTGATTCTTTACTTGTTATTTTATATATTCCTAGTTCTTAAACTCGTTGTTTATACTTCATAAACGACTTGTGTAGGTCGGGGTTGAGAATGGGGACACCGTCAAATCCTAATTCGGTGCATCCGGAGCAGTTCGGTGACACAGTCCTCAAATCAAACCAGTGGGGACCTGCCCGCCGCAGCTGAGGCCTTGAGACACTACATCAGCACCACCCTACTTATTATCGTCTGAGGCCTCGATGCCTATCCTTACCTGTCCGCACACCACTTTCCTAGCTTATCTGTGGCATCCAAATATATATTGAATCAAGCTTTCCGCTACCCTCAGCACCTTCCAACTAGTATATAAGCTATAACTATGCCCCCCTTCCCCTCTTCGAACCTATTGTTCCGCACACTAGGGAGGGAATCGAGGCATTTGACCCTGGAATTGCTCACCAGCCTTTGCTCCCGTCAATCTAGTTGATTAATATGCAGTTGTTGTTAGGTTTGATTATATTTGTCTAATATAGATGGAAATTCATAGGCATGCCAAGTATTTGATTAAATGTTACAACAAGTAAAATGACTAAATAGAGAAACTGAGAATATTGAATTATACCACAACACTAGTTTCATTACAATGATTCACGTCTTGGGATTTTAGGATTGCAACTGGAAGTGACAAAAGAAATATAGAAGTAGATGAATGTTGATATGAGAGAATGAAAGAAGAAATACATGGGAAGGAGTTAGAGGATGTATTGGTGGCATTGAACTTGAATTTGGAGTAGGGTTAGAAATGGTTCAATTGAAAGAGGGGATGAGAGATACAAAGTTTTTGGGAGTAAGAACACAAGGGGTTGAACCTCAGTCACATGTTAGAAGAAAACAATGAACATAAGTATGGAAACTAGAAAATACATTGTATAGAAAACACATATGTATTTAAATTCTTTGTATACATGTGATGAAAAAAATGGCAAACCCAAGTGTGGTGTTTGACTAACCGAAATATTTATTATGTGATAATTTATTATCACATTAAATTCTAGTTAATGTGACCAAGTGTATCGCATTAACTTGTAGTTAGGTTGATAATAAGGTTAAAACACTAAAAACTTATTTTTAAATCACACAAATTCATTCACACGGTGCGTCCCTCCACACTGGGTGGTGTATGGCCCTGCACATCGGGAGGCGTGTGCAACACATTAGAGGATTTACTCACCTTCAATTGTGTTATATTTTTTATTTTTTGCACGGTACTATAAGACTCACTTTGGGATGAGATATCTCAATCCAATGATCGTGGATTTTTATTTTTACAGGTGGAGAATTTTTTTGCAGGTGCACTTTCAATAATATTCATTAAAACGCTTTATTAGGCACTAATTTTGGATCACACTTATCCATATCCCAATCGTTAACCAACCAAATATACGTAAATGCCTGATTAACATAAATGAATAAATATTTTAAGATTGTTTTATAGTCTCATTTGTAGCGCGTACAAATGTACGACGTAAAGTGATATTAAAATATTACATTTACGTTGGTTTTCCTTAGTTTGGAGATCCTGAACTAAGGGGATCCCGTAAGGATTCAAACTTACTAAAAAGTGATCATTATCACACGCTATTTGTTCTGATGGAAATTCGGCTCCATAACCCCTTCCTCTTCGGTATACCAAATCAATCGCAATTTACTATCGAAATAGTCACTACAGTGATTATTTAAGTTAATTGCGATTGGTTTTTGAGGTATACTGGAGAGGTGTAGGGTTATGCTGCCGAATTTTCCTCGGAAATAAGCAAGCATGTGACAGCGATCGTCTTTTAATAAGTTTGAATCCTTATGGATGGACTCAAGTGATAATAGAAAAACATACTTCTCTTCTCATCTCCTAGAATAAGTATGATATGTTCAAGTCAGCGATAAGTTAGGGTTTAGGTTTTTCCACTTATGTTCTCTGTGATTAAACCAACGTTAAATCTAGTCTTCTCATTTGACCGTATGAACTGTTACATTCAGATGATAAATATGATTAACAGAGAGTGGAAGTACAAGCGTGTAATAGATGGATGTGGTGTAGATACCTTTCAAAGAGGTGTTCAAGAATTTGTAGAATTTGCTTATGCACAAAGTTCTCGTATTGTAGATTCAGATGATACTATCTTGTGTCAGTGTATAAAGTGTCATTTAATGAAGAATATTTCTAAAGATGAAACTCAATTGCATCCTTACAAAAAAGGTTTCATGGAAGGATATAAGATTTGGTGGAGGCATGGTGAGGACTTCGAAGATACGATAAATGAGTCAAAAGAAACATACAATATAAACTCATTCGTAGATATGGTTATGGACATTGTAGGTTTAGATTTTAACATTGCATGTCAAGATGATGAGGAACCATATAGAGAGTCTACGGACTTCTACGCATTGTTGAAAAAAGCAGAACAACCATTGTGGTTGGGTTATAAGACATATTCAAAACTCTCTGCAGATTCAGATCTTTTATCAATGAAGATGGAGTATAATATGACTGGTTGTAATTTTGATGCCATGCTTAAAATTATCAAGAAAATGTTACCAGAAGATGCTGAATTACCCGACAATTATTACAAAACCAATAAAATAATGTGGAAGATGGGTTTAGCATAAGTTAAAATAGACTCTTATATAAATCATCATATTTTATACTACGGTGAACATCAGCATTTAACACGTTGTCCAGAATGTGATAAGCCAAGATATCAAGAATCAAGTAAAAATGGCACAAAAAGCTCAAGAAAGATTTTACGTTATTTCCCGTTGACGTCGAGATTAAAATGATTATATTATTGTAAGAAAACGACGAAAAATATGACATGGCATTCAGAACTTATAATTGATGAGTACATGGAGCATCCATCCAAGTCTGATTGTTGGAAAGTATTGATGTCGACATTCCCCTCATTTCGGAAGAGAATAGGAATTGCGTTATAGGTTTATGTACATACAGGTTTAATCCTCATGGAAGAAGTAAATATTACTTTGATGGCCAGTAATGACAACACCTTACGATCTTCCCCCCTGATTATGTAATAAGAGGCAGTTTATATTCTATCATTGTTGGTGTCAGAACCTACACATCTGGAAAGATATATTGACGTATATTTACGTCCTCTTATAGATGAGTTGAAAGTGTTGTGGCTTGATGGAGTAGATACATATAATGCAAGTAAAAGTCAAATATTTAATATGAAAGTAGCTCTATTCTAGACTATAAATGACTTTCCGACATATAGATTGTTGTCTAGATGGAGTACGCATGGACGCAAAAGTTGTTCGTATTATATGGAAGGTACAAAATCCTTCCAGCTTCAATATGGTCAGAACCCCTTTTTATATTGTCACATATGTTTTCTTCCAAAAAACCATCCCTATCAAAGACAGAAGCAAGCATTTAAAAAGAATGACATCGATCTTACAGATATTCTGACAATTAAGTCTGGTGAAACGATATTATCACGTTTAAAAGAATTGGAAAATGTTATCTTGAACAATAGAGATATAGTAAAATCTCTTCCTGGATTTGGAGACAGTCACAATTGGATTAAGAAAAGTATATTTTGAGAATTACTATATTAGAGTAAGCTATTGATATGATGCAACTTAGATGTTATGCATATAGAGAAAAATATTTTCGATAATATCTTCTATAGAGTTATAAATGTAACCGGTCGCACAAAAGATAAAATAAAGTCTTGTCGTGATTTAAAAATAATATAAAATCGGTCGAATTTGTATACAAGGGAAAAAGATAATGGAAGGGTTGAAATTCCTAAAGCAAAGTGTACATTAGACAGAAATCAAGTTAAGTTTGTCTGCGAAAGGACAAGTAAATTAAAGTTTCCAGACAGATATGCATCAAAGTTTTTAATTTTTGTCAACTTAAAGAAGTTCTCATTTAAGAGAACAAAGAATCATGACTGTAATATTTTCATGGAAAGACTGCTACCGCTAGTGTTCAGAGGATTGTTACCGAAAAATGTTGTAGATGTTATATTAGATGTCAGCAGATTTTTCCAGATTCTATGCTCTCATGAGTACACTGGATGGAGATGGAATATCTTGAGAAAAATATCCATGTTATAATGTGCAGTTTGGAAAAAAAATATTTCCACTGTCATTTATTGATTCAATGGAGCATCTAATGATTCATCTTCCTTACGAAGCAAAGGTTGGAGAGTCCGTAATCCTAAAATATCGATGGATGTATCCATTTGAAAGGTATTTCTAAAAATTAATTTATTTTTTAGTCTTTTGATATATGAATAAAAACATATTCATGTTTTACGTAGGTTCATGTTCTTTCTGAAAATAAAGGTTTGAAATAAATGTAAAGTGGAAGGATCAATCAGTTCACAGTATATTTACGAAGAAGTCGCGATATTCTGTACTAGGTATCTTCCAGAAGATATGGAGACTATCCACAACAGATTAAGAAGGAATGAGATAATTTATGATGATGATAAACCTAATGATGACAGGGATAAATCAAGGGTCGTATTAATCCATGATCGTCGAAAATCGAAGTGCGTAAATCGATGTAAAAACCGAGTCGTTGTGCACAAGATAGAGGGCAAATCAATTTTAAAATTTATATCCGAAACTCAAATTAACAGAACACACATGAGATGTGTGTGTGTATAGTGGAGAGTCACGGGTCGATTACAGGGAGGCAGATTTGATGTATCAAGTTACTTCTTTTCGTTGTTTGAAATGAGATGGGAAAAAAACTTCGCGAGTAATAGAATAATCTAACAACAGGAGATATCTAAATCAACATAATTAAATTCAATCCAGAAAGGACACGACGACAATAAACGTAAGATGTGCAGTATGGATCAACAAAAGTTAATGCGGTTAAGCATAAAAGATGAAACTGAAATAAGAAATCACGTAAGATGAAGGGGACAGATCAATCAAATATAATGACAGTGAAAGTTCTATGGATCAAACTGAATTAATGTGAAATATAGGAAACGAATCCATCGCAGATGATGTGATATTAGTGTTGATCTCTGGTCTTCTGAGGTCAAATCTTGGCCGTGCGTACTTTGCTATTGGTTTAATGTGTCAGGTGCAAAAACCACAACGATTCCCACATGAGAAGGCTAATATTGCTCGAGGAGAAGGGTGTTCTGCTTGTCATGATTGCAATCCTGGAAACGTATGCCCATTTCACCTCGTACAACCTGCTTGATCACGATCACAGATGAGCGTGAGACTGTGTTCCTCGTAGTTGTCAGTTCATATGGAAATAATGGTCCGAGCACATGTTGGTTTCATCTGCATGTCCTGTAATGGAAAAGAACAAAAACAAAATGACTTGCTGATATGAAAGAAAGAAAAATCAACGTTAAAATAAGAGAAGATGAGCATGGAGTTGGGATTCGTATGAAGGTGCTGCTAAACATAGGAGAGAACGGCTTCTCTTCCAGCCGAAAAGATAGCTTCCTAGCACCCCTAGTTGTATGCGTTTTCTACACTCGAACCTCACCAAAACCCGCTGCCTCCTCATGACCTCTGATGGGTGGATATTTAACTCTTCTTCGTTTGGTAGCTAGCTTGACGTGATCACCGGTAATTTCCTTAATTTGGTTGCCGAATACAGGCTAACAGATAAAAACCTTGGGTGGGTTTATTGCCTTGCATGGAATTCATAAACCAGAAAAAGAAAGCAGCGGTCATCAAGGGAATGATCGTGTTACAGAAGAGAGGACGGTAATGTCTCAGATTTGATCCTAATCCCAGCTAGCGTTGATCTCGCATAATCCTTGCTGGCGTTGATCTCGCAGTTACTTGATCCAAGCACATGAAGTTCGTGTTTTGACAGGTCGAGCACAACAAATAATAGGGTTACGCCATCATTATTCGCATGAGGGAGGGGAATAGAAACGGATCCTGATTTGGGTCAGCAGATAACATCGAAGCTTTCTTTGTTCGTAGGATGCATATCAAATGTATACAAGGGTGTTCTTGTCTTCATGTTCGGGAAGAAATACTTGAAATGTTCTCAATGACCTGCATGGATTTCACATGAAAGATGTTATGTAAGAGTACCCTTTCATACTTCGGATCACCATCATGTACGTGAGGTGCATGTGCATGGAAATGTGGAATGTTTGGATGGAAAAAGGGATTTTAGCATTAGGGTCCAAGAGATCGGGTTGATTTATGGAAAGATCCTTAAATTTCTATAGATTTTTGCAAGAGGGCCCAAAGAAATTACACGTAGAGAGCTCTCTACGTGCATGGGATTACAAGGGATTTAAGCCATGATGTGCATTCAAGTAATGAGGCATTTTGCATAAAAGTCCAAGAGAGGGTGGATTTGTTGAAAGGCCGTAAGATTTCTTTTGATTTTGCAAGTAGGTATCGTAGAGTTATGTGGTATAAAGTTGGAAGAGATGAAGTTATGTGGAGACAGGGTTGACATCAAACTGAATGAAGAACTCATCAAACCCCAACCGCATGAAATTATGCTTAAATCCTGACAATCAACCAGAGAATTATATTAATGGCATATGAAATGAAAATCACACAAACTCACCATGATAATGCTCAAGAAGATCTTATTTGGACACTTTATTGTAATGAATCGTAGATTCATCACCCCCTTATGCTTGATTCTTGCTGGTCCCGAGAAAGACAATTTATTGAAAGACAAAACAACCAAAATGATAGAAAGGGACTCTAATCTTCTGAGGTTTTCCATTGAGTAAATATGTTTCATCCTTCTCTACCTAGCAATGGATGTGATATTAAATCTTGAACTAAGAATGAGGACGATTTATTTACATATAGTAGGGTGATGGATTCTCTAAATATGGATGTCGTTTAGGTCAAACAGCTCCTGAGTATCAAATTGAGCTTACAATCCAATTGACATATGGACCCTCATCTGACATTATTTTAGACCATGATGAACGGTATTGTTCTACAACTTGAACTCTCCCAATTCGCCAAGTGCTCGGTCCGTGTGCAAGCCCAATATTCTCTTAGCACTGATACTAACTGCAGGAGGTACAACTTCCCTTCCAAGTCAGATCACCCCCGTTAGCTTTATTAATGATTTGGTTGGCATTTGTAAGCTTTATTGAGTAGGGTTCGACCATCTGCGTTCGAGATACGCCAACTCTGGCCCTACTGATGCCCTTTATCCACCTGCTCCTGTGGATTTTTAAACAACCTCGACTATTAGCACTAGTTTGCTGCCAATTCTGGTACTGCTCAGGAGTAGTGGAAGCATCTTTATTGTTAAAAGTAGAGCGTACTTACATTATGTGTGGAGGTATTTTAGAATACCTTCGATGTACGGATACTTTAGCTTTGCCAACTTAAAGATATAGTTGTTGGGGTCATGTTTCTCCCTTGGAAGGGCCCAACTCCCTAAGTATACGGGCCAAGAGTCATGGGTGGTAAGGGTTGAGCACTTGTCTTTCTAAGATCCCTCAATTTGATAGAAGCGTCAAGTGTACTTGACAATGTTGTTCAGATGGTTATCTTCATGTCTAACATGGGATTCAAGGTCATCTGGTTTCTAATCCAATTTGTCTCTTAGGTAATTAAGCTAAAATAGCCTGAATGGCCTAAGTTACATCAACCACTTGAGACTCCTATATAAAGGTGAAGTGGGGTCCTCAACACAAGTTCATGGATTCAAAATCTCATCAAATGCTTGGATAAAAAAGTATGAGGATGAATGTGCTCAAATGGAAAACTAGTAGATCAGAATGAAAAGTTTTTTTTTGCTCAAAGATAAGGTTTCGGAAGAATTTCAATTTTTTTAACACAAATGATGAAACAAGGGTTAGGAGGACTTGAGGAATCCTAACTACCCCCCCCCCCCTTATGCTTGAGATGTGCCATGTCCTCATGGTCAACTATATGGAAGGTAAACACAACAGAGGACTCAAAATGCAGATGTGGTAGGGTGGTTTGGAAATCAAAAGTTCCATGCAAACTTTGAAAAACATGATTTTTTTTTTGAAAACATGCGTAAAAAAACAAACTATGTACAAGGGTGGACAAAAATGGGTGGAAATCTTTTTAGTGGAATTTTTTGTTTTGCCCCTTTTTTGGAAATGGAAGAATACAAATGATTTTTTTTCTGGATTTTTTTTATTTTTATGGGATTTTTGTGAACAATGAAGGTACTCCCCTTATGCTTATATGTGACTTAGTCTCAAGAGACATAAGTTAGCATAAGTGAGTGAAGTCATTGTAGAAATGAAAGTGAATGGAGATATATACAAGTGAAAATGGGAAGCGATGTCTAATGAAGAAGAAGGAAGAAGGGGGTGTCTGGATCACCCCCTTATGCTTATTTGTGACTTAGTCCCAAGGGACATAAGTTGGCATAAATGAGGTTCAGACACAACATGAATGAAAGGTAAAAAGCTAAACAGAAATGAAAAGGGATAATTATGGGGTGCCTCCCACAAAGCGCTGGATTTCACGCCCCCAGCTAGGCACACAAGTTAGAGGTACACTTTACCTCGAGTGTGTTTTGCATCCATATTGAATACATCGCATTGCGGCTGGAGGTCTAATTTGGGAACCATGAAATTGAGTGGAGCACCCAGATGGATCTTAGTGTGGGTGCGAATAGCCGGAGGAATGAAGGTGAGAATGAATTGCAGTTCCGGAATCACAAATGAATTGTCCGGTATACATGATGGTAGTGGAGAGGGGTGTATTTGATCGAACATCCCGAAGAAGCTAGAGGAGTGTTGCGAGATGGGATGAGGCTCCTCCATGGGTAGAATGAACTCGGTCTGTCCCAGTGAGTCATGATTGTAGTTGGGAAGATTGAGAACTTTCAAGATGTTCTCGGATTGAGTATGGTCGATTTGTGTTGTGGCATCCTCGAACATATGTGATGGTGTCTCTTTATATGAGTGAGATTTTGGGAAAAGTAACTCCAAACAATGGTCTTCCCTCTCATGGGTCAAGCCGACATCTAGCAATAAAGAACTTATATCCAAATTATGTGATTTATTCAACCATGATGGATCAGGATTGGGAAGAGAATGATTATACCCAAATGGATTGGGGAAGTCCTCAATTTCATTCCAAAATGAATCAGGAGAGAGTGACTCATCTTGATCTGTAACTGATTTGATGATCAAGGGTGGAAAATGAGGATTGGTCATCGTTGTTGGCAATTCTTCTTGATCAAGTTGGTTTAGAAAAGGTTTAGAGATGCCATGTATGGGCTCGTCCATGCGAGATTCAGCATGAATGACTTCTGACTCATGGTCAGGGGTACAAGGAGAGAAAGTGGAGGGGGATTTCTTGTCCCTAGAAGGAAGGTCAGGGGCAAGGTGGTAAGTGTGGTTTTTCTCATGATGGTTCAATTTTTGCTTATTTTGCGCATAATCACAGTATTGGTCACTCGAGATGGATTGGAACTTCTTATCTGGGAGCTTATCTCTATCCATAACTTTAGGCAGATTGGATTGGAATTTAGGGATAGAAGATGTAGGGGTGAGGTACTGTAAATATGACTCTTCAGCTTGTCTCATTCTGAAATCTAAACCTCAAGTCGTTGATCAAATTCCTTAGGGCTTATACAGTCGGGTGAGGTTTGTTTGAGTATTCTGAGTTCACGAAGATCCCTAGTCATGGCTTCTATTTGAGCTAGGAGTTGGAGGCTGAATGGGTCGACCGTAGAGGTCTGAATTTTGCTCAAAATCTTGATTTCCTTCATCTTAAATAGGGGAGGCAACAATGAGGTGGAACGATTGATAGAAAATCCAAGATGGTTGCACACACCTCTCGTTCACCCGTCAAGCAAACACACTAATCAAGTTCCAAACAATTTATGGGCTCTATTTTATGGTGACCACTTGAATTTAGTCCACTTTCAAATTATGAATTTTGTCAAGTTGACTAGGACCAATTCAAATAAGCGCAAATTTAGTGATCTTGATTCTTTAAGGGAAAAACCACAAAGATGCAAATGATGCATGCACAGTTAGAGATACATACCTGGATCCGGCATCTACAATGCAATATACTTCATAGAATTTTAAATCTAATCAGGCACATGCAATCCTAGAATGCTATGATCCTAGATACATCTAGCAATATGAGTGCACGTAAGTATTTTTGGTGTTTTTTTTATTTTTTTATTTGTATGTTTTTATGTTTTTATTTTTTTGAGAAAACCGCCCAGGTTAAAGAAATAATATGGAGGGGTTGAGAAGAGAAGAATGTCTAGTCTAAATTACAGATCAGCAGAAAAATATAAGGAATTTTAAACTAACTACGAGATAAAAATAGCAGTAGGAAAAAAATGATTCATCAAATTGATGTGCGGTCCTAGATAGGTGTGTCGGGTGTCAATGGATAAAAAGTGGTTGTCGGGCGGTTGGACAGGCTTCTGCTAGTCACTTCGCAGTCGAACCGAGTTTCCTTCGAGCGTCAGGTACCTGAAAAAAAGAGCAACGTCAGATTGACAAATCAAAGTGCAAAAGAAAAGAAAAACAGACACATACGCTTCGCCTCCCCGGCAACGGTGCCAAAAATTGATCGTCGAAAATCGAAGTGCGTAAATCGATGTAAAAACCGAGTCGTTGTGCACAAGATAGAGGGCAAATCATTTTTAAAATTTATATCCGAAACTCAAATTAACAGAACACACATGAGATGTGTGTGTGTATAGTGGAGAGTCACGGGTCGAACACAGGGACGCAGATTTGATGTATCAAGTTACTTCTTTTCGTTGTTTGAAATGAGATGGGAAAAAAAACTTCACGAGGAATAGAATAATCTAACAACATGAGATATCTACATTAACATAATCAAATTCAATCCAGAAAGGACACGGCGACAATAAACGTAAGATGTGTAGTATGGATCAACAAAAGTTAATGCGGTTAAGCATAAAAGATGAACTAAAATAAGAAATCACGTAAGATGAAGGGGATAGATCAATCAAATATAATGTCAGTGAAAGTTCTATGGATCAAACTGAATTAATGTGAAATATAGGAAACGAATCCATTGCAGATGATGTGATATTAGTGTTGATCTCTAGTCTTCCGAGGTCAAATCTTGACCGTGCGTACTTTGCTATTTTGCTATTGGTTTAATGTGTCAGGTGCAAAAACCACAACAATTCCCACATGAGAAGGCTAATATTGCTCGAGGAGAAGGGTGTTCTGCTTGTCATGATTGCAATCCTGGAAACGTATGCCCATTTCACCTCGTACAAACTGCTTGATCACGATCACAAATGAGCGTGAGACTGTGTTCCTCGTAGTTGTCAGTTCATATGGAAATAATGGTCCGAGCACATGTTGGTTTCATCTGCATGTCCTGTAATGGAAAAGAACAAAAACAAAATGACTTGCTGATATGAAAGACAGAAAAATCAACGTTAAAATAAGAGAAGATGAGCATGGAGTTGGGATTCGTATGAAGGTGCTGCTAAACATAGGAGAGAACGGTTTCTCTTCCAGCCGAAAAGATAGCTTCCTAGCACCCCTAGTTGTATGCGTTTTCTACACTCGAACCTCACCAAAACCCGTTGCCTCCTCATAACCTCTGATGGGTGGATATTTAACTCTTCTTCGTTTGGTAGCTAGCTTGACGTGATCACTGGTAATCTCCTTAATTTGGTTGCCGAATACAGGCTAACAGATAAAGACCTTGGGTGGGTTTATTGCCTTGCATGGAATTCATAAACCAGAAAAAGAAAGCAGCAGTCATCAAGGGAATGATCGTGTTACAGAAGAGAGGACGATAATGTCTCAGATTTGATCCTAATCCCAACTAGCGTTGATCTTGCATAATCCTTACTGGCGTTGATCTCGCAGTTACTTGATCCAAGCACATGAAGTTCGTGTTTTGACAGGTCGAGCACAACAAATAATAGGGTTACTCCAACATTATTCGCATGAGGGAGGGGAATAGAAACGGATCCTGATTTAGGTCAGCAAATAACACCGAAGCTTTCTTTGTTCATAGGATGCATATCAAATGTATACAAGGGCATTCTTGTCTTCATGTTCGGGAAGAAATACTTGAAATGTTCTCAATGACCTGCATGGATTTCGCATGCAAGATGTTATTTCAGTCGCCTGGAGGAGCAGTTGACCAGGCGGTCAACGTTCGTAGGGCTGCGATTGGTCCACGTCAGCTCGAAGTTGACTTATTATTTAAACCTAATAAACGATTTTATTAATTTTTGCTTATAAAATAAAAAATGTTTATTAATTAATGTAGTATTTATTTAAGATTTTTATTTATTTTTTGGTGTATTTTAAATTTATTTTTATTTATATTTTGTGTATTTTATTTTATTATTATATTATTTTATATATTTATAACTTATTTTTGTGAGTATAAATATATTTTTATTTGATTTTTATGAGTTTATTTGCATATTTAAATAAATAGGTATATATAATATGTAGGTATACTTATAGGTATTTTACCTATATTTTATATACATTTTATTTATTTAATGAATTTTATTGGGTTTTTATTTTGGATTTTCAGTTTTAATGCAATACATGTAATATTTACAGTATTATAAAAATATGAAAGAATAAAATAATTAAAGAATGTATTTCCCTTTTATTTATATACATATAGAATAGAGGTATTTCATCTATGTTTTGGCATGGTTTTATTTTATTCTCCTTTTTTATTTTAGATTTAATTCTAATTTTAATGTACACATATGTTATAAATAATGTTTACAAAATTATAAAAATATGAATTTGTAAAAATAATAAGTAATGAATAAATTGAATATTTTAATCGGTATTATGTACAATAGGGGCCAAAAACCTAACTTTCACAGATGAGTTCCAAAAATTATGAAACCAATTTATAAATAGCTCTTGAAAAGTTATATACAATTAAAGTGATTTTGGTGGATTTTGAGTTTTTATTTGCAAGATATGGATCTGTGAAGTTGAGATTCTGGCTTTTTATTCTGTGTATAAAATGTACATTGTATATTATTTTTGCACAAACTCAATTTTGTATTTTTATGTACATTATTATCTATAACTTACATATACAAAATATTTCTATTTAATGAATAAATAATTGAATACAAAATAGGTGTAAAAATGCATAAATGAATGAATCAATAAATGATGTATTTATTGTATTATTGGCCCTTATCTCCCCCTACTTTATTCCTTGTCGACCAAGCCAATTCTTGACTTGATCTCGGGGTTCGGGTCATAAAATATTTGTAATATTTTATTCCTTTTTCTTTTCTTCTCTTTATTCTATAATTTTGGCATTAAAAATCTTATTTTATATACGTATAATATAATAAATAATAAGTGCTATTATAGACAAATTGATGCTATTTACATGCATTGCTGGGGTTTTTAAGGCCAAAATGATAGAATAAAGGTGATGAAATGGAGATTCATCACCCACCTATACTTGCATTTGCTACTCCCTAGCAAATACTTATGCAATAAGTACAAAAAGAATAAAGAATAAGAAGAAAAAAAAGCAAAAATAAAGAATTTAAAGAATAAATTGAATTGATCATGGTTATTAAACTCATCTGTACGAAATCAAAGTTTGGAGCTCAGGTTAGACCTTGGTGTGAAAATGTGTGTGGAACCTAGTCGAGAACCAAATTTAAAACACAACAACCTTCGAGAGTCACAGAACTTGGTTCAAATTACCTCAATAGCCAGGTCAAAACTAGCCTACATCATACGTAAACCCTTATGACTATGAAGCTGACTTGTACGGTGTAAGTGATGGTGGCTCTCCTCAGCTGAAATGACAAAGAATCTGACTTCTCCAGAATGATAACCCAGTGATTCCCCAATCCAGCCATCTACCGTCGAGGAGCGGGGTATTCCCTTCTAAGTTCAAGTGGCATCCAACTCAAGAGGAGGGGGTAAAGAAGAGAATGGACGGTAGCCAGTGTAGCTACCTATCCTGGGATGCAAGACCAGTGTAGTCAAGTCATCCAGTTGCAGGCTCACATGGTATAACTTTGATGCTCAAGCTTGCTTATTTTCTATACAACATATATACATACTCCGGCAGACACTTTTATTTTTATTTACAAGCCTGTCCACTTTTTTGGAGGTTTTTTTTCCAACATACTATTTACAGCAACATTTACATAAGGACTTTTTCCTCTTGAGCCAGAAGACTATCCCTCTTTTGAAGCTTTATTGCAACCCACACTCTCCTGTCATTCGACTTCATTGAAACTGGACCAGGTTGAAGTGCACTTCCCTCCCTAGACGAGGACGAATGTTTCCACCCGTGTGCGTCTCAAACTGGCAAATCCAACCCCCTCACCACTCCAACTGAGTTGAGCCAAGTGAAAGGTGCAAGTGTTCAAGTTAGGCCACGACCGACAAGAGTCATGCGTGTGTCTCGAAAAGTTCTAGTTAGTCAGTTGAGGTGACTTGAACCCATCCCTGATTTCTCAAAGAATTGAGTCTGAATAGACCTGAAGTACCTTAAACCTAGTTCCCATAAGGTTCCAGTGCAGTTAGGTGCGGTAAGGTCCAACTAAGCTCCAATCTGCGACTTTATTGGACTAGTTCAATCATCAAGCTCAATAAAAATATATGAATGCTATGCAAATGCTATTTAAAATATGAAAGGAATAATGTAATTTTTCAAAGAGTTTGAAAACAAAGAATCTTTTTACACAAAGAATCTTTGCAGATAAATAAAAAATCTTGGCACACAAAGTAAAAAATATATACAGCTATTTACACGGGCATGCCGCTTTATTTCTTTACAAGACTTAAGAATTTAAATAGTTTTATAGGTTTTAACAAAGTGACTTATTTAGGTGTATATACAATTGATAAAGAATTTAATGTATTTTATTTATGATATATACATATGTATTGATGCTTTTATTCCTCAAATTTATTTGAAAGTAATTTTGAAAACTATAGTACAAAATATTTTTTGCAAATATTTACAAACATTTGAAAGCCATTTTGCAAAGATTTTGCAAACACTGTATATATATATATATATGTTTTTCAAAATATTTTGCAAAATGTTTTCAAAGCCATTTGCAGATAGGTTTTCAAATCCTTTATTTCACACAAATATAAGAATTTTTGCAATCAAAATATTTTTACAAAGGTTGAAAATATTTCACAAAAAAGTTTTCCAAACAGTTCACACCATTTTTCAAATCACTTTGCAAAAAATATTTTTAACCTGATTTATTAATCAGTATATACAAAAAGAATCCGAGGAATAAGAAGCATTATTAATTAATTTTCACTGAGTTATATCATATTTGTAGCCATATTTATTAATAATTATACGAAAGTACGAGTTATGGCTAAAGTATATACATAGTATATACGACCCCCCTATACTTAGCATGAGCTATGTCCTCATAGGTCAAAGAGACAAAGAGAAGACATAACTCGTCCTGAGTATAGAAATGCCTATACTACAACGACTAAAAGAATAACAAATGGAAGAATAACGGGATAAATGAATAAGAAAATGACTGTCCCCCTATACTTGGGATCAAATAATCGTAAGTATAGCAATATGTTCACAAGGCAGGGAGGGCCACGGGTGGGAATAAACAGATCAAAGAATTAACAAATCAGGGGTGCACCCCCCCATACTTAGGACAAAATACGTCCTGAGTACAGAAAACTGACACAAAGGGATGACACAGTTTATTTAGATAAAGAATATGAAAAAGAAAAGAAGAAAAGATAGATATATACAGATAGATGAAAAGATCGCGAAGAATATACGCACCACTCCCCCATACTTAGGGTGAGATATATATGAGTATAGGCAACAACAGGAGTAACGAAACTGAACGAGGAAAGAACAACGTGGTGTGTACCCCCCTATACTTAGGACAAGGTACGTCCTAAGTGTAGACACAAAGATATGACGACAGATCTAGGGCACACATAACATGCGGGTGAAAGAAGTAATAGATAAAACACATATATACAAGCGGTGAAGAACTGGTGAAGTACAGGACGATATCTGACAAGTGGATACCGTACTTGCGCCATCGTCTCCCTGTGAGAACAGTGATGCAATCAAACAGTGCAAAACACCCGGATATGCAATCAGGTGGGTGTCGGCTACCGAAGCAAAATAGATCGAAAGGACAGACATCGGGTCCGGTAGCATGAAGCAGTCAATCGGGTCATAGGGTCAGCATGAGGGAACAGAGCCGATACAGTCAGACCGGGAGGAAGAAGGAACGGTACAGATTCCTCCGGTTAATCGGAGTCTCATAAGATATGGAAAGGTAAGGAACAAGAGACATCGTGGTATTCAGTGGGCATGAGGTCAGAAGATCACAGGAGACACACTGGATACCGCCAGTCATGGATCAACCCTGCGAGGGTTGTCAAGGTGAGCAGAATCAGAGAATAATTAGATGACTCGGCTCCGTGCTCCAACAGAGAGGAGACACAACCAGGGAGGAGACCGAGTAAACAAATCAGAAGACCCGGCTTCGTGCTCCAACAGAGAGGAGACACCAACAGTGAAGCCGAGTACCTAAAATATGATGTACTCTCCCACAGATAACTCTCGGAGAGTAGTACATGCTAGTCATCTAATAATCAGATAAAAACTCAACCTTGCAAGGGTTGTAAAGGTGAGTGGATGCAATGGCGTCAGTGATCCATCAGACGGATCATCAGGTACAGTCTCGGTAGGCGGCAGATCGTCTACCCAGCAGAAGAGACCGGAGAATCAAGAGAACGTGGAAATGTCCCGCATATAACCCTCGGGGAACGTGCTGCCAGATAGACATAAAAATAGCAGATATCAGGGGCTCAGCCTTGCGAGGACCGTCAAGGCGAGCAGACTCAAAGGAGTCTAATCAGATGGGTCCCATGATCTGCAGATCGGATATGCAACTCAAGATGGGACCTCAATCATATATATCAGATGACTCGATTCCGTGCTCCGCAGATCGGAGACACAATCAGCAGGGGGAACCGAGCGTAAAGAGAGTGTTGCATGCTCTCACAGATAGTCCTAGGGGAGTAATGCAATCTAGGCAAAGAATAGTCAGAATGTGTACCTTGCGAGGGTCGTCAAGGAGAGACAAGGGCTCGAAGGAGCCAGATCCATCAGACGGACCCACAGAATGGTCTCAGTAGTTGACAAGTCGGCTACCAACAGAGGAGACCAATTAGATCGGGAATATGTCGTAGTCTCCCGCAGACAGCCCTCGGGGAGCTACGAGCTAGTCAAGGAATAATCAGAAAAGATCTCTTGCGAGGACCATCAAGGAGAGCAGACTCAAAGAAATCTGAGCAAGTCGGTCTCATGCCCCAATAGATCGGGCGCCTAATCAGAAAGGGAGACCAACTGCCCATATCAGATGAATCGGCAACATGCCCCAACAGATGGAGGCACCAGAAGTGAGTGAAGTCGATCGTAAAGAAAGTGTCACATCCTTCCGTAGATAGTCCTCAGGAAGTGATGTGAGCTACATAGTGAATATTCAGAGTACATCTCGTCCTTGCGAGAGTCGTAAAGGAGAGAGAAGGCTCAAAGGAGCCGGATCCATCAGACGGATCAACAGAGAATATGGTCTTGGTAGACGACATACAACCTACCAGCAGAAGAGACCATCATAGATATAATGTGTCATAGCCTCTCGCAGATAACCCTCGGAGAGCTATGAACTAGGCGGTAAATAATTGTAATATCAAGGCTCGTCCTTGCGAGGACCGTCAAGGAGAGAAATCAGTCTATTGGCCTCGAGTACTGACAGGTCGGGTACACAATCACAGGGGAAGGCCAATCAAGCATATCATCTGACTAGGTTCTGGGTCCCACCACCATGGCGACCCAAAAAGAGAGCACGAAACCGAAGTCCGAGAAAGTGCTGCATTCTCCCGCAAATAGTCCTCGGGGAGTAATGCAAGCTAAGTCAATGAAATCTTGGGATTGCTGGCAAGTCATCTCAGGTCCTCAAAAGCATTGAATTATTCAATCATCCGGAGGGACAAAAGAACAGAATATCAATCATAATGCAATCCTCGAAGTCAATCCAATCAGCTGAGATGGCACAATATTATCGGGAATCCTCTACGTGCCGTGGGTGGATCAAAGAGTCAGGAGATCAAGGATGGGTCAATCAAGAAGATGAGGAGGTTCATGGGGGTTCGGGGCACCGTCATCATGAAGCATATATCAAGATAGTCAATCCAAAATCCGAATCCATACGGGCCGAACCGAATGGGTAGATCAATCAATCAGGTCACATGAATTCCTCATCGAAGCATCAAAATGCATCACACCCTCAATCCGGTGTGCGAGACCAAAAATTCCTCAATAATGCATCACACATATGCTTGTGCCCAAAATCAAATAACCTCAAAAACATGCACGTATATGATCACAATCCCATGGCACACTCATCCCAGCATCCTCAATCATTGGCCCGGCTTACACGAATAATCAAGGTAATCATAAAATCCTCGATGCGGGCCTCATCGATGTGCACAACATTCCCGGGTAATAGAAAAGTGACACAGAGGGGACGAGGAGGGCGGGCGAGAAGATCGGGACATAGACAAAATTGGGTGTTCCACACAAGGCGAGAACACTGTCAAAATGGTGGTCTGGAGAGCATGCTCTCCTCGAACCTGAGAAGATGGGGATGGTACGGTTGATACGATGAAGGTGGTGAAGAAGAGGGAAACGAAGGACTTGGCGAAGAATGATTGAGCTCAAGCGCCAATATCACGACTCGATGCAGATGAGGATATATATATATATATAAGCGAGGTAGAGAGACTCAAAGATGAAAAAGATGACTAACACGATGGGGCCGACTACTCTAATGATGAATGAAAAACGCAATGGTCTCCAAGTCACATTCAATACACAAGGCAAACCCTTGATTCACATACTCGACACAGTGAAGACCGTCAGGTGACGATCATTTATCTTTTCATTTTTAGAGTGAGGTGAGAATCACAAAGTTGTACAAACACTTAGGAGGCTTGATGGGATTTGGGCTCTGCTCCTTAGTGTGTACGTGAGCAATTAAAACACATACAATGAGGGGGTTGCTCTCACCAAGACATGGAAGTCCATTATGTTTTATTTTTAGGTCCAATAGAGTTAGCAGTCCCGATTTTATTTAAGTTATTACTTTTTTTGGGTATTTTCAATGCACGTGCCTATCGAGGTTCCAATTTCCATTAAGCATCCTAGGTTGGCAAAACAGAGAGGGAGAAGGTCGGAAAAGCCATGCAAGTCAGAAATCGATGATGTATGCTAAGTAAGAAAACTTACAGTGCCTCCAGCTCTCTCCTTGTGGGATGCAGAATAGAATTTGAAACCTATGCTATATGTAAAATGCAAGCTGAAGAAATCGCCCTAGGATAGTAACTGCTATTATCGTGAAGCACCACAAGTCGGTCACCGATCTTCAATCCAGGAGTCCAGTCTAGGCTCACCCCTCCTCCTCTCGACACATCGAGTTCAGGAGCAGCGCTTGACAGGGTGGGCTCGCGGCATGAAGGCTCGAAGATGATGAGGTCAATTGTTTAAAGTTTAAACTAAGTCCAAAGCGCACTATAGGTACATGCAAGATATTAAGGTGTTTGGACCTAATTTACTCGATCAAGCAAGTCCTAAGCTAGGGCTCATTCACACAAAATAATAAAAATAAAAATAAAATAAATAAAAGAAAAAGCGTCAAAACTGTCGAGGCCCCCAAGGGAACAATCCCTCGGGCAATGGACCTCATGAGTCGTAGTGTACCTGTGAGAGTCCAATTATTACAAGTTTCCAAGTCGCTCTCTCACTTAAATATACATAATAAAATAAAATGCATAAAAAATATAAATTGCCTTCAAAAATTCTCCTCCATCTACCTTCGATGCTCTCTCTTGTTGGCTGGTGTAGAAGAGCCAACTCTAGCTCGCTTGGGTGCATTGGTCCTCCTAGGAGGTCCTCCTTCGCTTGACGGTCCCTCGCATCAAAGACAAATAAAGGAGATGGGTCAGAATAGTCTCAATAATCTCAATAATAATCAAATAAATAAATGAATACTGGACATGAGCAAAGAATTAAATAAATGAATGAACAACCACACAAAATCCGTTGCTTCCCCGGCAACGGCGCCATTTGATGACAGGGATGAATCAAGGATCGTATTAATCCACAAGGCGGATCAATAGTCGATGCGGTGACCTCTCAATAAATTCCAGTCACTCAACAATTAACCCACAATAAAATATATGCAATTAATATCAAAAAATGTGGAGTTAAAATTTATTATAACTCTTCATGTAAATGTGTATAGGTGTAAGCACAAGTAGAGGTCGAACACTGGGAGGTGAATGGTTGTGTGGTGAAATTGAATGCACATTCAGTCAATTCTATGTTCGTGTCCAATTCTCATTGTTTTTGTGGGTTTTTGATTTTATTTATTATTACTTTTTTAATTTTATTTTTGTTTTTAAATTTTTTATTTTGTTTTTATATTATATATATTTTTATTTTTCTTTTTATATTTTTAATTATATAATATAGATATATATAGAGATATATGTATAAGAGAAGAGAGAGAGAGAATATATGGATACATATATGTATGTATAAATACTCAAAATTTATTGGAAATAATATTTTTTAGGCTTTTTATATTTTTATATTTTTTTGCTTTTTTTGTTTACTATTTTTTATGTATTTTTAGTTCCAAAAATATCCCAAATAAGGGCTTAAATATATAGGCTGAAAATAATTTGGGTTTTAAAATTATAAAATAAGTGTCAAAATTACCCAAATTAATTTTAATACATTAATACTAATATGAAGATAATTATAAAGTAAGAATACATTTTTTTGATATTTTTCTAGGGTTTTTATATTTTTTGTTGGATTTTGGGGCTTTCTGATTTTTATATTTTTCTTTTTCTTATTTTTAGGGTTTTTCATTTTCTGGACTCAATAGATATATAAATATACCATATATAATATTTTTGTAATTTTTCAAAATGTTTTTATATTTTTTGGTATTTTATAAATTAGACAGTGATTATTTAGGCTCCATTTGAATTTTAAAAATTAGATAAAATGCCAAAAATGCAAGTTATAAATGTGGGCGTGGAAGTACACTGTATAGAGCATCTAACCTAATTTTTGTGGATTTTTAGGAGCTATATAGCTATTTTTAATAAATACATGAAAGTCACAAAAATACGCAGCTTGGCAGGGGCACAAATGCTAATAAAATAAAGGACAGGGGTCACATTGTAATTACGCCAACTGAAATAAACATTTATTTAATTTTCAGAACTACTTAATAAAAACAAAAACCATCAGGGCATGGTTGCAATTTTCACGCACCTCACATGGGATTGCACGTGAGGCGCGGGAGGACCAAAGTGTAATTACAAGGAATCCAGGGGTCCTATTCACAAATTTACAATTTTATTTACACTCAATATTTATTTTACAGAATTAAATATAAATTACAAAAATTCGGGGTGTAGGTTTGCAAATTACCCCTTAAGTGCGCGCGGATGGACGACTGGATTTGGCTCACTTGACACGCGTCACTCCACCCGCGCCCGATGCCGCTTCGTCGATGAACGCGCGAGATTAGACCAGCCGATATGATCTGACGGTGGAGGATGGCTGCATCCTACGACGTTGATCAAAACTGGAAGCCCCCTCTTGATCGGACGGTGATAAAGGCAGGTGGAAAAACGGGGAAGAATGTCGTCGTTGGCGAGCTTTGACCGAGAATACCGGCTGATTCCGACCTCCACTGCTGCCGCCGCATGTCTCTTCAGGTTCCTGGAAGGCTTCCGCGTCCAATTATACCTTCAATCGAGCTCCTGGATCTTGGTGGTGCTCAGGCGAGGTCGCGGAGATGGACGAGCTCCATGTGCTTGCTTCTTCGTCAAAATCGACCGTACGTGGGTCCTTGGGCTCCCAGCACCTGCACCATGGCATGCACAAGCAAAAATGAGAGGCTGGGGGCATTTATTGGGCGGATTGGGTGGAAGATGAGCGCGACGGAGGTCTCCGACGAGGGTGGTAGAGTTGGAGACCTGATCCTCAGATCCAAGGGGATCTGAGTGAGATGGATGTGCCTGGGATGAAGAGAAGGTGATAGGGAGCGAAATGATGGCGTATTGGTGGTCGGACAACGTCGGTAACACGATGAATGAGTTCGCCGGAGCGGAGCTCCGGCGAACTACGAGGGTGATTTTTACTCTAAATCTCATAACCTAAAGCTAATTAAACGACAGAAATAACATGTTAATGCAAAATCCTAATTAAAATGAGTGAAATGCGCAACTCAAACCTGGGGATTGGCCAAGGAGCAGGACCTCTGGCAAGCGGTGGTCGTGGGTGCAACCTCCTCCTCCGACCGATTCAAGGCGCCGGATACGTCCTCCTGTCACGAGGAACGCCTCCAGGACCGAATACGAGGAAAGGAATTGGATAAAGGCTGACCAAATGGAAGAGGAGGTGGAGGTTTTTTTATTTATGAACATGTCGCGCACTCTTATTGACCGGGCCATTGGCGGAGCTACAAGCTATGTACAAGGGAATAAACGATTGGGCGTGGATGTACAATGATCAGAGAACAAATTTTGTGAAGGAAGCAATGTCAGAATATGGATGAGACGAGCGGGATTTAAGGGAGAAGATGGTCGAAAAGACAGGCATAGTCATTTCAGCCGCCTGGAGGAGCAGTTGACCAGGCAGTCAACGTTCGCAAGGCTGCGATTGGTCCACGTCAGCTCGAAGTTGACTTATTATTTAAACCTAATAAACGATTTTATTAATTTTTGCTTATAAAATAAAAAATGTTTATTAATTAATGTAGTATTTATTTAAGATTTTTATTTATTTTTTTGATGTATTTCATTATGAGTTTATTTTTAATGATGTATTTATAGGTATATTTACATGTATTTTGCACAATTTATTTTTTTTATTTTTTTGTATTTTATTATATTATTATATTATTTTATATATTTATAACTTATTTGTGTGAGTATAAATATATTTTTATTTGATTTTTATGAGCTTATTTGCATATTTAAATAAATAGGTATATATAATATGTATGTATACTTATAGGTATTTTACCTATACTTTATATACATTTTATTTATTTAATAAATTTTATTGGGTTTTTATTTTGGATTTTCATTTTTAATGCAATATATGTAATATTTACAGTATTATAAAAATATGAAAGAATAAAATAATTAAAGAATGTATTTCCCTTTTATTTATATACATATAGAACAAAGGTATTTCATCTATGTTTTGGCATAGTTTTATTTTATTCTCCTTTTTATTTTAGGTTTAATTCTAATTTTAATGTACACATGTGTTATAAATAATGTTTACAAAATTATAAAAATATGAATTTGTAAAAATAATAAGTAATGAATAAATTGAATATTTTAATCGGTATTATGTAGAATAGGGGCCAAAAACCTAACTTTCACAGATGAGTTCCAAAAATTATGAAACCAGTTTTATTAAATAGCTCTTGAAAAGTTATATACAATTAAAGGTGATTTTGGTGGATTTTGAGTTTATATTTGCAAGATATGGGTTTGTGAAGTTGAGATTCTGGCTTTTTATTCTGTGTATAAAATGTACATTGTATATTATTTTTGCACAAACTCAATTTTGTATTTTTATGTACATTATTATCTACAACTTTCATGTAAAAAATATTCTATTTAATGAATAAATAATTGAATACAAAATAGGTGTAAAAAATGCATAAATGAATGAATCGATAAATGAGGTATTTATTGTATTATTGGCCCTTATCTCTCCCTACTTTATTCCTTATCGACCAAGCCAATTCTTGACTTGGTCTCGGGGTTCAGGTCATAAAATATTTGCAATATTTTATTCCTTTTTCTTTTCTTCTCTTTATTCTATAATTTTGACATTAAAAACCTTATTTTATATTATATGCATTTCCTTCCACTTATTTATATTGATTCGTAAACTTATTTCAGGGAATTTAGAAAGAAAATCATCGAAGAAAAATCCTATGTATTCAGATGATGAAGTTGTGAGCATATATAAGAATCAATTTTCGGAATGGTTTAAGAACCGCATAAAACAATTGGATGGTGATGAATATCTTACACAAATATCGAAATACTTTGGAGAAGGTCCAGTTTATAAGGTCTGATCTTACAACTCTTGTTGCAGTAATGGTTATCATATATTAAATTCTGGTAGATATTTAACAACTCAGAATTGTGGAGTGATGGTTCATGGTTCTTGTTACAATGATGATTATTTGGATTACTATGGAATATTAAAGGAGATATTGGAAGTAGAATATAATATTCCAAGCTATAATAAAGTAGTTCTCTTTTTTTGTGACTGGTATGACCCAATGGAGGCGTAGTGATTGATAAGAGAAATAATATTATCGATTGATACCAAGAAAATTTATACGGAGATTTGAACTATCCGTTCTACCTTCTCAAGTGGACCAAGTCTGTTATCTCCCACAAGTGTCAAAGAAGAGAAAGAGCATCGAATCTTTCAGTGTCGTGAAAATAAATTCTTGAGGTTGTATTTCTAATGAATACAATCATTTAGAAGATGTTATATATGAAGCTTTTACACCTACTCATGAACGAATTAATGTAGTAGAAGAAGTCCCAACCATTGAATCAATACGATTAGCGGATAATGAGGTGTTATGTGTTGACTTACAAGACGATGGAGACTCAACAAATAATGATTTAGATAACCCAGAAATCAATGAAATATGCTCTAATTACTCTGAGTCAATGACGGAGATTAACTGTAAGTTCGGTCAGTTATAGAAGATAAATCAGAAATGTTCTTTACTAAATTTGTAATTAATTATTATGTCATCGTTGCAGTCATAGTAGGTTTTGGACGTGGCAGCTCTCATGGAACTCAGCGATCCAATTGTCCATCGTCGTCAGACTCACCTTCTTCTAGTAGGCAGCCGACCCCTCCTATTACTCTGAAGTCACTTCCAGACGAGACTCGATGGTTCATAATGTCTCTTGGTTATCCTCTTCCTCCCTTTTATGGAGGTGTATATGGAGATCCACCTTACACAGTCGCTCCTGCTGCATGCTTGGTACCTGTACCAGCACAGACCTCGATGGATTTTGATTCACCTTCTTCTGCATGCCCGAGCATCCACATACCTTTACCCACTAGAGGTGGGCACATTTCGGAGTCCTACTCTTTGTTGGATCTTACTACGGATGAGAGGTACGATTTTTATATAAATAAATCTTCTCATTTATACCTTTATATTATTTGAAAAATTTATAAAATATGCCAGGATTTTTTGAATAGCAATGAGGTGGAAAAGGATATTACCAATATAATCAAGACACATTTGACTAGCATGCAATTTCGTTGGTGTTGCATTCCTGCTACTGAGTAGGAGAGGTTGTTTGAGATGTTTCTGGTAAGTAATGTTTAACGCAATTATTTAAATTTGTTTCTACTCTTTAATCTAATAGTTTGCAAAACATTTTCAGAGTAGGTATCGTTTACTTCCTGGACTGGAGAAAGAGGCTTATTGTCGGGCATTTATTCGTTTGGTAGAGAAGAGGATGAGTGATACCTTTTTCAAGGTAAGGAGAGACTTGCATGTGAAGACGGGATGCAAGGAGATGAATTTTGAGGATATGAAGAGATTCCCACCTTCATGGTGCACGGAGGATAGGTATTGTATTACCTTCATAGTTTATTATTTAATTATTATTTTAAAAAAATACTTATAACGTATTTGTTGCATGTGGGTGGGTTTTTGTGATGCATTCATTGTAGATACTGATTTTGGGAGGAGATCGATGGCGGGAAGGACAAATCGCCAAAAATTGAGGATCAAATCAACAAGTGGCTCTAAAAGCCACAATCAGATTAGAGCGGAGCTGGTAATTTCTTAATAGAAATTAGATTTTAAATATTATATTATTACATTTCTATTTTTTATATTTATTTTAGGCAAAAAGGTTGGAAAGAGAACCATCTTTTCAAGAGTGGTGGTCTAGGTCCACATGAGTGGGAAAGATGGAGAGTCTCAATGGCCAGCTCCCGAAGTAGGAGAATTGTTGGTTAGTCTTTTTGTATTTAAGTAATTTGAAAGGTATAATATCTTTATTTCTAATGTTTTTTAACTTGTATCTCAGGATCATTATTTGGCACTAGTTGTAGAGAAATGGGGTGAAGATCCTAATAGGGAACAACCATCATTTGATAAAGCAATTTGGAAATAGGTACAAATAAATATTAATTTAGTATATTCAATTTTTAAGTATATATTCATATTAAACCATCCAAATTTTTTATATGTGTTGGAGGAGAGGGATGTTCCAGCGAATAGGAAGCAGGCGCTTGGTGGTCTTCCTCCATACTATGTGAAGGAACATCGTCATTCCTATTCTTCTTATAGCCAACCGTCGTATTCACAGCCACAGTCATCACATGCATCATCGCAAATGGAGTCTCAGATGGCGATGATGGTGGGGATTGTGATGAAGCTCCAACAAGATTTCTCGGCATACATGTAAGTATTGTCCTTCTAAATTCTAATAATTTTATATGTCAATATCTTCAATTGCATATCATATATATATATATATCTTCCATAAAATAGGTCACAAGGGCGTACATCTCAATATGAGGAGATTGAATCAGATGAAGAGGAGGAGGAGGAGAATGACCCAGAAGAAGAGACACGCATGTATGCTAGATTTAAGGAGAAGGAGAAGGAGAAGAAGAAAAAGAAAGAAAAGCAGGGTTTAATCTAAAAAATTGTTAGATCAAAAAGAAATGATTGGTGGTTTTTAACCTATTTTGTTATACTTTTTTAGCAACTCTTTTAATATGTATGAACTTTGACAATAGAATTACATGTACCTGTTCTTGTCGAACATTTCGAAAATCCTTTGATATTATATTTAGCTGCTAAATGTGATGCATATACTGAAATTGTTTATTACCTTATATGTTTAGTTCGTATGTTCATGTGTATTATGTGAGTTTGGCAGGTACGAGATGCTTGATTTAATTAGGTGGATGGCCCATTTAAGGTACTATTCTCGACTTCAATAAGCACCTGCAGTGGTTTCTTAGTAGGGTATACAGGTTCGACGAGGCGTCTAAACCTCGTCAAACCTTTTTTTTGTTCCTGAGTTTGGTTGAGCGCATGTGCTCGCCAAGTCCTCTCTTTCTGCATGCTCAAAGGGACATGCATGAGCCTTTGGATACCACGTACGTGCTCGCCCCTGGTTTGGGCGAGCGCCTGGCGTGTACAAGTGCTCGACCACCTGCCATAGCGACACTCTAATGAGAGAATACTAGGGATGCAAATGGTTACGGATATATATGTATCCGATCCGTCACCGTATCCTTTTATACAGATTTTGGCATCCGTATCCGTATCCATTTTAAAATAGATGCGGATATGGATATCGTTTTGATATCCGCAAACATCTGTATTTGTATTCGTATATCCGTTTTCATATATAAATCTAGTCATAGATTTGTTTTTAACCATATATAACGTAATTTTATAACTTTTTTACCATATATATATATTTCTAATACAAACACATTTAATAAATTTATATCATGTGTTTTACATACAGTTCGTATATATTTAAGTCGATTCTACATAGTATTTCTAACATTACTTGTATGTGATCAATATCCGTTTTACATCCGTAAGGATATGGTAAGATAGTTTTAATATTCGTCAACATCTGTATCCACATCCGTATTCGTATTCAAAAATGAATAAAGATATGGTAACACCTATATCCGTATCCGTCCATTTGCATCCCTAGCGAACACAGGTCGGGCGAGTACACGTGCTCGCCCACCTTGTGGGCGAGCACTTGGCTGCAATACGCGAGCACAAAATGAGCCACCATGTGCACGTTGATCGCATCTTTTTATGTAGTGCATGCACGTGAGCAAGAAAATTGCAGTGTCGATCCCCACCTTCTTCCAGATATTGCATTTTGGTCCTCCACGCACGTATTATGTGCAGATCTTAGAGGAATTGCATCCAGACCTCACCTGGTTATGTAAATTACAAATCAATCCCCACGCACCTATGGTAATTACAAAGAAGCCTATGCGCTTATTTTTTGTAGATAAGCCCATGTTTGCATTGTTTAAGTGTTTTTTAAATTTATTTTATATATGTTTTCTTTACAAAAGACCCCTTGAATGTTTTGTTAATAACTCAGGAACATGAACTTTAAATTCAGTGAAACTAGTGTTGTTTTAAAGCTCATTCAATTATCTTTTTGGCGTGCTTAGCTCTTCGATCTGAATTGTAGTTAGTCAATTATTATTCAGAGAAGTATACTAACTTGTATGTATTGTTTTAATTGCCATGCTTAACACCTAGGTCCATTAATTGCAATTAAATTAGGCCTCGAAATCCCTCACATATAATACGATTAGGAGTTTAATCATCTGAACTTGGACCATTAACTCCTGATTAATTTCCTCTTGAGGATAAATAACTTAGGGTGTCACATTTTTAGGAGCATTGTGTTCCCCATAGAAATTGGAGTTTAATTTTGTAATCACTCGTGGATTGATTTCTTCAATACATTGCTTGAGTTTGTTGGAGTTTTGAATAAGGTTTGCTTGTAGTAGTTTGTCCATTAACCTCATAATTGCATACATTTTGTGTCATATCTTAACTTGATTAAAAATCACCAAAAAATAAACAAAAATATCACTAATGCATTCACCTTGATCAACTTGTTCTAACCTAGATAAATTTGGATATTTTAACCTATACTAAGTAGCTTACTAGCTAGTGTCCTTGTTTGACCTTGGACTTGCCAGGTTAAAAATCAAGATGCACCTCCTGACGGAGATACTCTAATGCAGTTTGAGTAACCCATTGTTGCCCATACTACATCATCAAAATTTTAACTTAGGGTAAGAGTGAGGTATCACCTGTATCAAAATTTTGCGAACTTGGTACCATTTTAAAGCACTTTTTCGCTTCTTTCTATTGATTCATTATGAGACCATATCAAATCTCTTTTGAATTAAATATTTATTTTTAATTTAAAATATTATTGTAGGCTTATTTATTTGACAAAAAATGTTGGAGTTGAAGCAAATTATACATAAATATTATTATCAAAGGGATATTTAAGGATAATTTTGATCACATATTTTGGAATTATTTTATTTATCTTAGTGCATAAATTGATGATCTATTATTGTAGGGTATAATTGAGAAGTATTAGCATAATAAAATCAACACATTGTTGCAGGAATTTATTGGATACAATTCACATATGCAAGGTGATATGATTGATATATATATATGTGGATACTATTTTTATTACATATATTTTATTGCAGGGGATATTCAAGGATATTATGAGCACCATGATTTGAACTTTTTTTATTAATTTTAATGCTCATAATTTTTCAGATATTCGATGGAGCTGATTGCACCATATTTTCAGAGTCGATTGGATCTATGATTTTTAAATATTTTTCGAGAATTATCTATTGCTTGAATTGAAATTTGGAATCGGTTACAATAAAAGCATGTAATTGTTTCTGGTACTTCTTTTTTATCTTCATAAAAACCTCTAAGAATAATTTAACTGTTTGCAATACACTGCATAAAAAAATAAAAAAAGAATCTTATTTTTATGTGCATAACATTTTTATTTCTCGATATTCTTTTATCATCTCGTTACTAAAAACTGAATGAAAATGGCAAAAAAATGAGAAAAGCATAAAAAATTTCCGCATTGCATAATTTTTGTTTCTACAAATCGGACATAAAAACTATCATCACATTTATCAAATGCAGTAATTCAAACCACACAACTAGAGATTGCACGTTCCATGTGTTCGATCTTGGTACACCTACTAAATAAAAATTGACCACACTTAAATTGACTAAATGTGTAAAGTTTGACAATTACCTTTATGTCGAATGCACTACAATTCGATGAAATTAAATAGGGTGGAAAATGGATTTTCATCCATCCATTGAGGTAAGGTAGGAGCATGATTGGTATCATAGAGGGAAGAATCGAAGAACTGTGAATTTTGTAGGAAGTCAGGGGTACAACTAATAATACAAAAAATGAATGGAATAACTGATATTACATGAGTTAATAAGGGTATGAGTGATAAAAACCCTACATCTATTTATGCAATTTAAGATATATATTATTTCTTCTTGCGTAAAATTTTCTTGCAGGCTGTTAAGTTAGAAAAGGAGCCATCCGTTAGGGAGTGTAGGCCAAGACCCACACAAAGGGAAGGGATGGTGAATTCTAATGATCTACTCGTGAGGCTTGAGAGGTGATGGTATTTTTTTAAATAACATATGTTCATATCTATGTATAATTAGCATGTTATCTATAATATTGTTTTCCCAATTAGGTTTAAGGTGCGATATTTGCTCTTCGATGTGGAGAAATTAGTCGATGCTCCTGAGGCCGAGCAACCTACATTTGATAAATATGTGGGGAAGAATGTACATTAATATTAATACATTTGATTACTTTATTTTATAGGCTTTATCTGTGCTTAAAAATGAATATTGAACATAGGTATTGGAGGAGAGAGAGCATCGTTCGGTCTCGAAGAAAGCAAACACTCAGCGGTCTTCCTCTGCACTACGTTGAGGAGCCTCAACCATCATCCTTACGGACAACCACCCTATTAACAACCTCCTCCTTTGTATCATCCTACATCAATTATGTAATATCATACGTCGATGGTTGTAGAGATGGTGATGAGGCTGCCGAAAGATTTTAAGACTTATGCGTGCGATATAATTCAAGTATATTTCTAATCACAATTGTTTTTGTGACATTCCCTTGTCTATTTTTTCTATAGATCATAGAAGGATCCAATGCAACACCAAGAGGATGATAAGAAGGAAGAAGACGAAGATCTTTAGGTAGAAGAAGAAATGATATTATCTTTTTCTTTGCTTGCAAAATAGAGAATGTTTCTTTTGTTTTATAACTCATATAATAAGTTTGTTGTAGGTTATCTATATACACCACTATTCAATTTATATTATACGTTATATCTCTTTTATGTCACGTGAATCCTCGGTACAAGCGTGTAGCCATGGTGCATGACATATGATTGCATTGTAAAATTTTATACATGCTATATTAACAAGAATGCACATTCTATAATCCATATCACAAGTACGATCTTAAACCTTATTGATGATAACTTGTAGTGGTTTTAAAGCATGTCTTACATGTTCGACGGGCTTGCAAAATGCTGGCGAACATGTAATTTTTTTCATGTTCTTCGATTTGGGAGAGCACATGTACATGTGCTCG
Source organism: Ottelia alismoides (assembly GCA_037367405.1). Lineage (NCBI taxonomy): Eukaryota > Viridiplantae > Streptophyta > Magnoliopsida > Alismatales > Hydrocharitaceae > Ottelia > Ottelia alismoides. The sequence continues at coordinate 73,510 of JAZKJV010003210.1, forward strand.
CTAGGGCATGATCAAGTGCTCGCCCACTTAAGCCTTTGGCGAGTGCATCAGGCATGCTCCGGTGAGGACTCGACGAGGGCAAGTACTCGTCCACATGACCTAGCATTTTCCGTTGTCATAGGAAACTCACTCTGATACAATTTGAAATGTCCCCTGCCTCATCTCGAGCCATTACGGGCGATAATTGACCCTTACAACTTGTCGAGCAAAGACCCAATTAGACCCATTGACTACCATCCAAAATGCTTAAGCCCAAGCTATGAAGTAATTGTCCTCATTACTTAAAACCCACTACAACACTTGTGATCATTAGATATGGGGCTATGTTGGGGTGATAAACTTACGCTTGCCGTATCTAAGGCCCGACGATATCTCGTCAGGTAATATTTGCTCAATTTTATACATATCCGCCAAAATATCGGGCCTCAAAAACAATTTATCTAAATCATTTTTTGCGGTTAATCAAAGTGGAGATAATTCTAGTTTGTTAGTGAACTTGGGATTCCAACAGGGTCATTACCCTATAAACTATTCGAGCCATGGGCTAAGCTCAGTCTCCCATTCCATGGATTTTTGGGGTAAACGAAAGGATAACTACATGTAAATGCATCATTATGCATATTTCTTCAAAATACAATTTCCAAATTCCTCGATTACATTGATTAACTCATTTTATGTCTAATGCGCTGATACCCAAGACTATTATGCATAAGCTAGATTCTTTGGGAGCGGAGTACTTGTAGAATGGTACCTTGCTCTCCATAAAGTGCATTTGGTTTTGTGGAATGGCTTTTGTGGGCCTAAAATTAATGGATAATGGGAAATCCTCAACTTAAGAAAGTTCAATTTAGTCAGGCTTGCGAAGCATTTATGGAAAATCTAGAAAATGAATGACATCTATGGGCCATTATTGGCTCAGTTAGTTTGCTTGAGGCAGATGTTGGTAGGTCCCAGAGCAATATTAAGTGTATTTTTCTCTTTTTACCAGGGCATCCTTTAAGGCTTGGGATACTTTTAATGTGGGTATATAATGTAGTGTTGGGGATAGAAAAGATATACCATTTTAGTATTCGAAATCGAGTCACCCACCTTATATTGTCATTACTTGTCTGCAAGTACATAAGTTCCTACTGCAATATTATTTTGAAAAAGCATTGATATTTAGACCAGTCTATTTTCATTAGGCCGAATCGCTTATAGATAAAGTTAATGCGAAGTTTCTGGATCAAGGAGACTAATTTGTATACTATTTTAACGATATTATGATCTCTTCAGGAGATCATCATTTCAAAATTTATGAAAAAGTCAAGATTCTCCAACAACTTGTGATGTGGATTATTGGAAAATGGAGGTTTGTACGATCCTTTGTATACATATCTTCAGATATGAAGCTAACTAAATGCTCACCCATGTTCGCATGTTTTTTTTTTCAATGGCTAACTCCTAACACAAGCTAACTTTACGAGTAAGGGTCTCTATTGAGTTCAACGAGTCGAGTTGACCCCAATTTGAGTTCAAATTCGATAAGAAAATCTGGACTTGAGCTCGGCCCTGATAAGGTTCGAGGCTTCGAGCCCTGGAATGCTGACTCAAGCTCGAACTCATCAAGGTGGACTGGCTCACAAGTCTCTTAATGAGCCATGAACTTGATAAGCTAGATCACCAACCTCTGTTCCATTTTCAACTGAAAATATGCAATCTACAACGTCAACTTTATCGTTCCATTTCATTGAATATTACACGGTTCAGCCATTAGTTCAGGAGTATTGCTAGCACTCAAATGAATAGCTATAACAATTAATCTCACCAAATCATTCTTCCGTTGAAGTATGTTAATTAAAATCAACTACTTGATTCAATAAAAGCTACAAATAAGGATATCAAAACCAGTACGAACTCTCATTCACTCAAGAGTTGCAAACAAGGATAAGATTTATTCAAATATAGAACCAGTCGGATTTTTTTTAACGAGAAACCTATTGTTCAAAGTAAATTCAAAATCCAATCCAATCTACATGAACATCTCACTTGTTCGATGATTACCATAAGACTAGTATTGTTTCCATCCTATCGAATAAAGGGAGATAGAATGATAAATCCATGACCATGATGCATAAATGGACGGCTTTCTTATCCTTTCAAAGAAATGCAATGCAACTAATAAAAGAATAACTGAAAAAATATTATTGTTTCTAATTTATAAAAAAAACAACTTAGCTTTTTAACCAAAACTGGTGTAGTGAGAATATTTACAGAAATATACAAGTGTTGTTGGTAAACTTTGAGAAGAAGGGGGGGGGGGTCCTTTACTATTGAGATTGATAGGAATGTCAGGCTTTGCAGCATTGTCGAAATAAAAGCATATGCAACACGACTGAAATCCAAATGAAGGATAATGCTAGTTTTTCATAGCATACATTGTCGAATTATTGAAATCATTTTGGGATTTTGTAGGGAATCAAAGTGGGTGTTGTTCTTTACTCGTGCAGGGCATTAGAATTATGTGATTGATGACTCACCTTGAGAGATGTATGAGACTTGATCAGTTTTTTTTTTAAAAAGCAAGAGATTGTACCTTGATTGGAAAGCAAGCAGATCTGACTATTTGAGAATGGCAGCGTGACGTTCACGACACGATCCAGATTCTAGGGCCCCAAATCCAATGCGTGGACGGAGAGGAAGGCGGAGGAGCGAAGATTGAGATAGAGGCGAAGGGGGAGAAAATGGAGATTCATGTCAGGTTCACGAGTGGAGAGGGCAGAGGTTCGCGAAGGGGGGAGAAAGCAGAGAGGGAGACCGGGGGCATAAGAGCGTACAAGGGTTGTACCGTTCTAGGGTTGGGGTTGGAGAGGATGGGGAGAGGTTGAGTCACGTGTGAGAGAGTGGGAGAAAGAGAACTGGACGGGGGTGGGCACCGGTGGTTGCCTTAAAATTTCGTGAACTTTTGGTATTAGAGTCTAATGTGTTATTGAGGTGAGTTCTCGAGTTGAGCATGATAAAACTTAACAAGCCAGAAATCCAACTCAAGCTCGGGCTCGTTATGTTTTCGAGTTGGGTTCACGAACTCATAACGAGCTTATCCTGGGTCGAGCTCATCGAGCTCGGGCTTTCCTGACGGCCCTATTTATGAGATGGTTCCAGATGGCTATAAGATGCTCACTATGAAATGAAGGGGAGTATTCAATTTTCTACTTCATGTCGGATTGTGACTTCTTCACTACCTTCTTCTCCATGATTAATAACCATCTAAGCAACAGGATTGGATCATCTTTCATGTATCCAATAGTCTTGGAAGCGTCAGGTTGACCAAAATGTGGTGATGTAAATAGATTTTAGCGTAAGTGGTTCTATGAAACTCATATTCTCTTTAACTTTGTTCGACATGCTATTTCTACGTGGGATATACTAAAACCTATGGAGTTGCATGTAACCTTTCGGCACTCTCGATGAAGACGAGCTCAATGCACCTTCGAACCCACAGAAAGTGATGCTCACTTTAGTTTGTAAACCTTTTTGTTGCTGGGGAAGTCGAGTGGAGAGTTGATCAATGACTTCATGATGTTTTTTGGGATCTTCTTTTATTGGCTCGAGTTCTAATTTTCATGTCCTTCTATGTTATTAGCGAACCATGCTCTAGGGGTTATCATGCAATTAAAAAGATGAAAGGGGTTGTTACGCAAATAGGAAAAAAATTGCAGTGCCCATTTTTTCTTTGCTAGACGGACAGTCCCTTCCTTCTCCCTCTCCCTCCCGAACAAAAGAAAACCTTCTTCCCCAATAAGCCGCCACCCCCCACCGCCACATCTCTCCCAATTATCCTCCCACACCTCACTCTCCCCACCACCACCACCGGCTCTTCTTGAAGCCTTCACCCAACGTTTGGGGCACGCTCTCCCTCCCCCTCCATATCCTCTCTAGGGTTTATCTGACGTCACCTCCGCCCCCGCCTCCATCTCCTCCTATCCGCCACCCGTTAGGGTTTTAGTTATCCCCCACCTCCAGTTCCAGGGACAACACCGAGTGATGTTCGGTCAGGGGAACTATGCGCCCCACTTCCGGCCAGGCGACCCGCCCGGCCCCCCTCCGCCTCCGCCTCCGATCCGCCCTCCTCCCTCCTCCTCCTCCCTGCCCCCTCCCCCTTTCCAACACATCCCGCCCCCACCGCCCCCGTTCCAGCACGCCCAACCATCGTTCCGGCATCCGTACCCGCTTCCCGGGCCGCCCCCGCCCCCACTGGCTTCCGTGAACATGGGCATGACCTTCCTCCCCCCGCCCCCTCCGATTTACTCCAACGCGCCCGTTCAGAATTTGGATCCCCTTCCGCCCCCGCCACCCCGGAACATCGCCCCGCCCACTCCGCCCTTGCAAGGGCAGGCTGCCTACGGCACCCCTCCCCCGCCTCCACCCGGCATGCAGCACATTCCCGCCCCGCCCCCTCCGGCTCCTTCGGGTCTGAATTATGCTATCCCGCCACCCCTGCACCCACCCTCCCCGCCTCCTCCTCCCCCGGCTTCACCGCCTCCCCCACTTCCATCTCCTCCTCCTGCCGCTCCTTCGGATGATGCCGCTTCCAGTGACGAGGCTGGTATGAACGGCTTCGTTGGAACATATATGCGTCGCAATGGGACTGATGTTGACCGTTCTGCAGATGGTAAAGCCGGAGAAGATGAAATTTATGATCTTCCTTCGCCTCCTGCTAAGCCGTCCGACGAAGTTGTTCGTAGTATCGAGAAGTTGTGCAAGTTTATTGCTAAGGTTGGACCTCATTTTGAGAGCGTGGCACGGTCAAAAGAAGCACACAATCCCCGATTTGCGTTTCTATTTGGTGGGGAGCCAGGGAGCGAAGGTTCTATTGGATACGAGTATTTTCAGTGGATGAAGAGAAAGTGCTTCTTGGAAGCCAAATTAAACACTGACTTTGAGCAAAAATTTTCACGCGAGAGGTTCTCGGAAAGGAGGAGTTCTCCGCAGGCATCTCCAGATGAGGTTCCTTCCTCAATGCATGCAGATTCAGACATGGACATGGAGGGTCAGGCTGATATCTTTATTTTTCACTCTTTCTTTGATTTCTTAGCCTTTCCATGCATAGTGAAACTACAAAGTATGCCACTTTGGTGCTTGGAATCTTTATTACCCACATTCAGATATGCTGTTTCCTTGTAACGGTTTTTTTGTTAAATTTTATTGCATCAGGTTTAGTGTCCTGAAGCTATAAAGTTTTAACTTTCTAGTCATGTATTTTGGCTTTTCAGCGCTTTCAATAACAATATTTGTTGGTCTTTGGAAAGAACTGTTAGACTCCAAAAGGGATGTCTCGGTGCCACGCTTAAGTTGTTTCTATGTGGCCAAATGTCATTAGTTGCAAAAAATGTAAGCACGGCTGTCACTAATAGATCAAAGTTGTTCATTTCTTAGTTGGATCCCGCTGGAGGCTTGTACACCAGACTGCTGTTTGGTTGATATTAAGTTTTTCTGGCAAATAAGTGAGTTTTTTGATCACTAACAAAAAATTTCTTGTTTTGAAGGAACTTCTTTCTTATTTGTCGATGAAAATATGCTATGTCATTGTGGTGTGCGATTGCAATCAACCAAACTATTAACAACCTTGTCTAAGTGGATATCCACATTGATTTTGACACTAGGGAAAATGGACATGCCTATGGCATGCCGATGATATATAGGCGAAATGCTGAAAACTAAAAATAATAGAAAATGCATTAGAAATGTATTTAACATGAAGTATCAGATGATGCAATAATTGATACATGGGTGTTGATATATATTGGGTAGTCAACACTCAACAATAGGAATTAGCGATGGGATAATAGTTGTGGAATGGGAATTTGTCAATTACATGTCATCCCCTTTAAAATTCATATTGTAAAATTCATATTTACTCTGACCCCTATGAACTTGCCAATTCTTACACACGATATCTGTAGCTAACTCGCACCCATCTGTCTGTTAAAATGAACAAAACCAGTCAAAATTAGGTCCTATTTACCGTTACATCGCTTTTGCGATCATTGGAATCCTAACGTGAGCCATGTTTCTAGCCATGATGTTTGTGACACCGAAGCACTCCCTAATCCCTATGCCCCACAAGTTCTCCTCTCTTCCTGAAGAAGACAAAGATAATGTGCAGGACCTGGAGTTGTCACAACTACTTCACACCAACCAAATGTCATCGACAACTGCCATCTTGGTCGTCTTTGTTGCATTGCTCCATATTAACCACCCTATAGGGGCTCTTACCTCGCATCATTTCCCCCCATCGACGTCAAGAGTTCCCCCTAAGACCAAAGGTACCCCACATGGAACCCTAATTTTTGAGCACAAAGACGAAGTGGAGGTTCAACCCATGTAAACGGTTGTAGATTTTTTAACATTATCAATGCCATATCCTTTATAGCCGCTATCTTTACAAAAAAGGCCAAAAAGGAATGTTGTGAAAAAACATAGAGAATACAATCTGCCAGAAAAATGAGGGGATTGAAAGAAGAAAAAAGGAATCATGACAAAAATATAAAGTTTGTAAAGAAAGTACTCAACTCAAGAGATGGACATTGCCTATTTAAAACAATGATTAAAAAGGAAGTTTTTTTGTTTACCCCACTTATTCTGCCAACTTGGTCGATTATCCTTGCATCTTTGACAAGTATGTGAGAAAAGGTGAGTAAGAGTATGCCACAATTAATTTCTGTTATATGAGATTAACCAACGTAATTTTATTCGCATATGTATCATCCTATGCCTTGGCTCTCGAAACAAGGTTTTCTCTTTATGGTTTCATGTGAGAGAACCCACTTCTTGAGGTCCTTATATGAGAGAAACTCACTATTTGAGACTCTTGTATGAGAGAAGCCACTCTTGATGCTTTTATATAGGAGATGGCCTTTCTTAGAGTTTTGGTTTATGAGAAGCCCACTCTTGAGATCTTGGTTTGGAAAAACTGCTCTATTTGGTGTTCGAAGTCAACTACTGTTTTAGATGGACTTCTGCTGTCATTCTCTCGAATCATTTTCTGCTTCCCATTCATTGATGTATGGAGATCAAAATTTGAACTAATCTACGTCCCTTTGGTCATCTTCACCGAGCATCCACTTCAGGCACGAATATCCTCCTAGTGCTATCTCTTCCATGCGAGCTCCTCCCAGGAACGATTACCTCTAGCGGGTCTCCTCCTAGCTCCATAGATATATAATGTGATGCTGGTTATATTCTTTTGTAACAAGCTGCAACTTTTTCATCTCCAGCTTGATTGAGGGGGAGTGTTAGAATATGTAGTTAGATGGGAAATTGATATCGTCAAGATTTGTGTGTTGGCGGGATTATATAAATAGTCCTCTCAACCTTTGTAATCTTTGAGAAGCTTAATAAAAGTTCAACCCTTAGTGTCTTTCTTCTGTGGTTTTATTCTGCTCTATGGGGAGTATGATTCTGTGTAATATCACGTTTCTTTCTTCTTCTTGCTTCCGAATTCTATATTTTTCACAATTACCTTAGTAGAGCAATACGAGGAATAACACATTATTTAATCAAGGTGAAGTTGGGTGGGTAAATTTGCGCAGGTGTTGTCGGGCTTATCCATGAAATATGGTCCAGTTGCATTATTATTGAACTGTAATCATTTTTGACTGCTCTTTGTCGTGGATGCAGAATATAGTGGTTGTTTCAAGCAAATTGCAGTAATTATTCAGTGGGGAAAAGTGATTTTATATGTCTTTGCTATTATTTTCTCCTTTTTTACACACTAATTTATACCATGTATATATGTCTGCAAACATGTCGTCTTCTCGATTGAATGTTTTCATTTCATCAGATGATGAAGACCAAGCTGATAGAGGAATGACCGAATGCGATAATGAATTAGATCATCTCTCTATGCATGCGACATACGATGCTAACAGAGAGGTAGATCATCCAGATGAACCAGAAGATGAGATATACCGGCATCGACTGGATAATGATATCTCTGGTACATTCCGTCACCTCTTTCTATCATTTTCTTCTTTTCTTTCATTCCTTGTACTGTAGTTATTTATTCCTGTCCACTTTAGCTTCAACACTGTAGCTTTTCTTAATATATATCTTTTATCCTGTGAGTATTTATTTGATTTTATCTCCTAAACTTTTAGTAGTATTTTCAGAGGCATAGTTTGCACACTAGAAAGAATGTTTGTCTTTTATATCTATTAATTATAAGTGAAATGTGTAGCTGGGTCTGGCATAGATTATGATGACATTTGTGTTGAAATAAATATATTCAAATTATTATTTACTAAGCCAGATTTAGGTACGGAGTTTTTTTTATCAAACTTGCATCAGATTTGACTCACTCTAGCTGTTACAAGTGGATGAGGATAGGAATAACGGAGTTAGATAGTGGTCAAATAAAACCAATGCCAATACACTCAGTTGTTTTACTAGATGAAGGTGATATCACTTTTGCAGAAGTTGGTATTCGGTATTCAGTCAGAGGGATATCACTGAATAGAGAATAATCGGTATTCAGATGACTATTCAGAATTATTCGATTTTGTATTTTATTATTATTTTAAATATCAGATTTAATTTTAATACATATATTCTTATATATTTATACATATATGATCGTCAATTAACAAGAATTCAAGATAAAAAGTACCAATTAACGAGATAGATATATGAATCTTTGACATTTCTAGTAATATTGCTATAAATGGTAAGCCTTCGAAATTAAAAAAATAAAAACAAAATAACATAAATTCAGCTGTCAGCCGAATATTCGGCTAGTCGGTCGAATAGTAGGACCGACTATTCAGTCAAGCCGATTGTTAGCCCATTATTTATTGTTCAATCGGGGACCCCCACACCGCATAGGTGGACCGACTATTCGGTATGTCGGTCGACTATTGCAACATTGGGTGATATAGTCCGGACCTTTTGGAGGCGAGAATGAAGTTGGGGGTGAGAAATTACTGGGAATTTTTTCTATATTAAAGTTGAATTTGCATGTTTAATCTTATTTAATCCTTGAGCATGTCTAATTATGTTCTCAGTTGAACGATGACGATGACGGAAACACTCTATTCTCCATAGGTGGTCTTGTCATCAATTTTCTACTATTTCTTATCCATGATGAAAAATGAAGGGTCGCGATTCATAGATTAACAATAATATTTTGCTTGATGTTAAATAATGGTAGAGGTTGGGATGCGAGATAGGAGTTCAGACGTAAGTTAGAGTGTGTTCTTGACTTTGACGTGTTAGCTGCATGTGAAGAAGTCATGGATACTTCAAATTATCGCTACACATGGAGTTGACAACGAGGTTGGATATTCTTCATCTCTATGGATATGCTACATGAATTTCAACTTTCCCTAGTAAAAAGAATGTCTTGCATGAGATCTGATACAAAAAATGTCGAATAATGCCAGAGGTTGCAAAGTGAGATAGGAGGAGTTCAAACACCAGATGGGGGGGGGTCAGAACTTTGACATGTGAGCTGCATGTGGATGCCATGGATACTTCAAATTATTGTCACATGGAGTTGACTACAACTCTACAAGATCATGGTTGGATAGATTCTTCATGTCTATGGATATGCTACATGAATTTCAACTTTCCATATTTAAAGGAATGTTTGTGTATGAGATCTGATCACACTCCTATCTTATGGGATTTCGGGAAAGGTATATTATTATTACCTGCTTCCTTTTTCAGATTTGAAAAGTCTTGGTTGTTGGAACACGGATTCAAAGAATGGTTGGGTGAGGAATGGAATATGGGGGAGATACATAAATCGATAACAATGAGACCTGCGACAAATCTGGAGGATCTCAATAAATCTCTCAAAGAATTTCGGAGACAAACATGGGTTAGATGAGGGACAACTAAGAGAAGGGCAAGATGAGGTGGATCTGTTGGACGAGATTGATAATCACTGGCCTCTAGATTAGGGGAAGAGGGAACATAGATAAGGCAATATAAAATAGTCAAGGAGGATGGTCGTAAGAAGGAGATTGAATGGTGGCAATGGGCAATGCAAATCGGTGACAGCCAGGAGATGCTAATATAATTTTATTCTTCGCATGCTCAACAATAGGAGAAGAGGAAAGCAATTATTGCCATAGAGTTGTAGGGAGTCAATGTCACGGATATAGTCAGATTGGCAAGGTGATAGTAGGCCATTTGAGGGCTTTTACAGTTTTACTAGAAGTAAAGAAATATAGTGGAAATGGTCCAAGAAGGGGGCGAAGAGCGTCTCGTTAGAGCAAGCTGATGTATTGGTGGCGGATTTCTCAGACTTGCAAACTAAATGCAAATGGATCACTGGTATTGGATGGTTTCATTTTTCTTCTTTAAGGAGCTATGAAATGCGGTTTGACACAATGTGGTGGATATGTCCAAGGGGCTCTGGCAAGGTGACAGATTTTGACAAGATGCATCTCGTTAGAGCAAGCTGATGTATTGGTGGCGGATTTCTCAGACTTGCAAACTAAATGCAAATGGATTACTAGTATTGGATGGTTTCATTTTTCTTCTTTAAGGAGCTATGAAATATGGTTCGACCCAACGTGGTGGATATGTCCAAGGGGGCTCTGGCAAGGTGACAGATTTTGACAAGATTAACTGTATCGAGCATTCTGATAATGTTGCTACCTAAATGTGATATAGCCTGGCATTTACAAGATTTGCACCCAATCATACTTTCAAACTCTATATTTGTTTGTGGCAAAATTCTTAGCAAATAGACTTGGATTAGTCATGGATTCTGTCATTAGCCATGTAGAAACAGCTTTTATTCCAGGTAGAAAGATGGTGGACATAATGGTCATGGCTTCCGTGATTGCATTTGAGTGGAGAAGAAGGGAGGTTCAATGCATGATGTGGAAGATTGATTTCTCCAAAGTATATAACGATATGGAATGGTGATCCTATGGTCCTTTCACAAAAGGGGATTCCTGGGTATATGGATAGCTTGTATTAAGAGATGCGTGAACACATCAACGTTTATGATGTTAATCAATGGTTGCCCACTGGGAAAATTTTTCTAGTTGCAGCATGGATTTTGGCAGGATGTCCTCTTGCACCTCTGTTCTTTTTTTTTGCTGCTGATGCTCGTGCTATTGTCACGTAATAAGTGGTTTCAAGAGGTGGTTAACAACTTCTTAGCTCTAGGAATTCCCCTCTCGCCTTGGTAATATGCGGATGATACGCTTATTCGGTAGGGGGTTGTGCATGAGACCAAATGGCTCTTGATGATGCTGGACATGTTTATTTGTATGTCATGGTTGTGGATGAATCAGCAGAAATCAAATTTTTGTTCCATTTGGTAGGAAAGATGAACTGATAGATGATTGCAAATGGATTCTTGATCGTTCAGAATTGGTTTTCCTAGGTCTATCTTTGCTGTGTCTCTGATGGATGCCAGATGATAGGCTAACGTTGTCGGAGCAGGGCCCATTATTAGATAATATGTGGCTGAAATTGGCAATTGTCAAGGGGTGTTAGCTTGGCACTCTTAATTTCGTTTTTGTCTGCAGTATTGATATTCTTCTTCTCATTGTAGAAAGTGCTAACGGGCATTCAACGAAGATTAGAAGGTATCATGTGGAGATTCTTTTTGAGGCTCATCATGTGGAGATTCTTCTGGACATTTCATGGGCAAGGCATCAAAGGCATGGCCTTGGTGAAGTGGGACACTACTATATAACATATGATGGATGGTTTTTTTTGAGTGGCATAGCTTTTTGTGATGAATAAGACGTTGCTGATGAAATGGATAGTTCACATATGGGGAAATGATGATGATATGCTCTATCAGCTTATGGGGGGGAAGTATACAAAATGGAAGTGCAACTTGAATCTTCATTCAAGGAAGTTAGACATCCCTCAATTTTCTGGAAAAGCCTTCTGATGGTAATGCTGGAAGCGGTGATGTTCCTGGGACATGTAGTCCAGGTCAATGATATTTTAGATTCTTGAAATACAACTTGACAGTGGATGGTATAGATTGTGAAAAATTCCCGAGGTTATTTGCATGGCAAGAAGCAAAGAGGCTACAGTGAAAGAGTGCTGGGCATCTTCTGGAGAAGACCTTGGGGCTTGATGCTTGATGTTTGTGTCAAGAGCTCTCAGAACAAAAGACTAAAGACTTTTTGAAGTTTATGGAAACCTTGGGGTCGAACCGTCGAAGGAGGAGCCATTGGATATGGTGGGATGTGCAACTGTCAATTAAGAAAGCATGTCTTGATGTTGAGACAACACACAACAAGATATTGAGTTGGCAAGGGATTGTTGCTTGATCTGGAAATTACGAATTGCAGCATTCAAGCCTATTTGAAACATGACACATATAAGTCTTGCCCAATATGCAAAAATGAGGAATAAAACATCTTAAAATGTGAGGTGGCAAGATAGGTTCCATGGGCGTCCCTGAATGGACGACGCTGACAGCAAGAAGTCCGAAACAGCTTTGCGGAGGCAACACACTAATATAGACTGGATAGGGTGAATCTGCTGCACTCATTTGGACCATTTGGCTTGGCAGGAGTGCATCACTTTTTTTTGAATGAACATTTCTATGTGGACATCATTTACGGACAATGTTCTTGTGCTAGTGCATTATCTGTAAGGATCGATCAGCCTGGCCTCAAAATTACAGGTTTAATAGAGTTCTTTTGATATGAGTGTGCACCTCCTGGGTGCTCCCCCTCGTTTTTCTTAAAAAAACAGTTTTCGCTTGATGGCGATCTATAATGTTTATTAACTTTATTGTGGAAGTAATGATCATATGTGAAGAAGGAGAGCTTTTCAAAAAAAGTGAAAAATGGAGAAAATGTTGCATTTCAAAATTAGGCTTCATTCTTGTGCTGAAAATAAGAAGCAAAATGTTGAGATTAGACTACACTCATGTTGGATAAACCCGGATCACAGTGGCAATGATCTTTTATGAGGAGAAGCTGAGAAGCTTCATTTCATGGATCAGAGGGCAGACATCAGAGAATTTTGTGCCAGGATTGGAGGGTTCTCTTTGTTGGAGTAAATATTATAGGAAAAAAAAGATAAATTATTTTTAGAAGGTGAACTGAGCCATCCAGTAAACTGTGATAGCCAGCTGTTTTGTGATTACATTTGTATTAGCTGCTGCAGGCGAAACATATCTGTCTGATTGTGCTGTTGCCAATTTTTTTCATATTTCCTTTATCATTTGATCGTTGACTAATCACTTCAATATAAAGTGTTAATAAAGTGTTAAGACTATCTATTGGTTGATTGCTCTTCCTGTTTTTAAATGGAGATGGTTCTTTGATGGAGTTTTTATTGGATCATTTACATTCTTAGATAATGTTAATGGTTTTCTCTACCTTTCTTGTATTGCTCTGTGTGTACTCTGTCTGGTATACATACATTGCTATATAAATGTTTTCAAATAGTTAATAAATACAAGGTTAATGGCTGCTGACATGTTATCCTTTCCTGTCTGCTTGGGCATCAAATCATTTTAGAAAGCCCACATGGTTGAATCTGGAAGATCAGTTGTCTCAGAAACTGATGATGGCAGAGTTCTATTGCCCTTTTCCTGGCAATAATAGTGAAGAAGCTTCTAGAGTAATCGTTAAAAATGAAGTCCTTTTAAACATATTTCCAAGATTATGCTTCTGATGAAAGCTCTGGGGATGATTTGGGGAATTGTTTCATATCAGATGTCAGCCCCGTTAGAGAATCTCCAATACATGCAACCTCAACACCTTTCTGCAAAGAGGTTGTTGAGCCATGTGCAAGCATAGACAAAAATGATGCTTTGGAAACAGATCTCGTGATTCACAAGAATCAAGTCCACCAAATGGCAGATACTGCCCAAGATCTTGAGCATCCAGCCAGTTCCCTGGCACCGCACAGGCAGATATCCCCTGCAGCTTCATTTTTTGTGCAATGATGGAACCGGCAGATCTTATGAAGGTGCTGATAAATTCAATGCTAAGCGAGAAGACTCTAAAGAATATCATCTTGAGGGTGTTGACAACGCTTCAGATCAGCATGTTGTGTTGCATCAACCAGCATTAGATGCAAAAATATCCTACGGTTTTAAAAGTGGATGAATTTGGTAGGATGATGAGAGAAGGTGTCAGTGATAGTGAATCTGATGAGTACCCTTATAAAGAGAGGCATGCAAAGAGAGAAAGGAGGTTGGAGCAGAAGCCGTTCTCCATCAGATGTCAGGAGAAGCCGTAGTCCTAGGAGGCGAACTGACAAGAGAAGCAGATCTGGCAGGTATTTCATTATATTTTAAAGGCATTTAAGTGTCAATATCTAGCATTCTGTTGTCTTTGATTTGAATGATTATTATTATATATGGATATCTCTACCGTAGTTATGATTTTAAACATTTCAGCTTTTTCTCCCAAGAGACGGCGCCATAGGAGCCGTTCCCCATCAGAACTTAAGCGTCCTGGTGATTTTGGGAGACGCGAACATGGAGATCCACCCAGGTGTATATTTTTTATGCGAGGCAGATGCCTTCGTGGATCATCTTGCCGCTATCTCCATATTGATTCCGGGGAACGCTGGGCTAAGTCTAGGCAACATCGAACTACTCCCCATGGTTCGGGTAAATATCCTATGTACAATCATCATGTTGAAGAGGATATTGACTACAGAACAGAGTCCAGAAACAGACGCTTCCAAATATGCTAGAAGGTCACCGGATGATAGATCACATAAGCAATTTCCATTTGGTCCTGATTTAGTTAACCACACCATTCAGATTCCCGAGGAGGAAATGTTGGGTAAGCATGAAAAGGTGCCTGGTAAGGTTGAAGTTGCTGTTGAGTCAGTTAAATATCCTACACACAGTCCTCTTATTGAGGAGGATGTTGACTATGGGAACAATGTCCCCGAAACAGACACTCTCAAGCACAGTAAAATGTCACTGGATGATATATCAGTTGAGCAGCTTCCATTAGGTTTTGATTTAGTTAATCACACCATTCAGATCCCCGAGGAGGAAATGTTGGGTACACAAGAATTTGAAAAGATGTCTGGTAACCATAAAGTGGATGTTGTTGAGTCAAGTCCATTTGATGAGTCTCGCAGCTCTGTTGATGCTAA